>JAIUZE010020981.1:0-11341 GCA_022085475.1 Heliosperma pusillum
CGCGACGGGTCATCAGTCAAATCGGGGCTGACTAGATCTTAGTTTGACCAAACACGTTGGATCAAACCGGCTAGAAGCAGAGTCTTTATCACATAGACATAAAATCAACATATTCATTACATGTTATTTTATTACTACTTCTAACATGTGAATTATCATATTATACCCAATAACCCGCTTGACTTAAATGATAACCAATTAAACTACGACCTCGTCTTATAATTTCTAACATGTGAGAAATAATAATTTATGAAAAACCTTTTTAATTAAATATTTTACTTATTAACATTTCCCACTTGCTAAATATTACAAAACACGATAAAAATGACGATAACTCAAAAACCGTCACGAGTCCCAAGGTGGGACCCACGGGCTGAATTGGGCTGACCTGGACACGGGCCTGACTGGGCCCCACGGCCTGATTTGGCCAAAAATGGCTGTTTTGCCTAAAAATTCAAAACCGCTTCCTAATATTTTCCCGCATGCTTAACATATTTAAAACCCGTCAAAACAACAATTAAACAATCAAGCATCGACACAACCTAAAGACCAAAACCCGGACCCACCATGGACCAACCCAGACCGGGTCTGAACCGGCCTGGACCGGTCTGGTTTGGTCCGGTTCACCCTTCCCCTAAAACCGGTTCACCAACAAACAACACCCAAAATATTTCCAACATGTTTTAATCATCAAACAACCATTTTAACCACCATCCATACAAAAATTCTAGCATGTTTTTAATTAACAAACATCCATTTTTAAACATCCAATTCAACCATCAATCATAAAAAAATCATGATTATAATTAAATCATACTAACATGTCTAGAACACTAACATATTAAAAATTCCATACAACATATAAATCATACTACTTAACATGTTACTACTAAAAATCATTAGTAACCATAATATGAACTAAAACCTAAGAAACTAAGGCTATGTGACATTATATCGTCGAGTAACTCGGAATCGTTACCTTAGCTTAGCTAAACTCAAGTAGCACCAAAATAATAAGAACCAAGAAAATAAGAAACCCGCCTTCTAATCTTCCCCTAATATATACGAGTCACCAAACTCGTCTTCAAAATCTTCCCCTATAAGAAATGACAAG
Source organism: Heliosperma pusillum (assembly GCA_022085475.1). NCBI lineage: Eukaryota > Viridiplantae > Streptophyta > Magnoliopsida > Caryophyllales > Caryophyllaceae > Heliosperma > Heliosperma pusillum. The sequence goes on from JAIUZE010020981.1 coordinate 1,115, forward strand.
AAAACATTATTAGAAGTAAAAATAGATTTTCCATAATTAAAGTGTTGAAAACGATTTTGACGGAATTGAAATTAAACCATACGTGAAGATGAGGAGCGAAGAGGAGAGTCTAGAAATATAAATTAGGATGGATTTAATTAAGAAGCGAAGATTTTATGAAGGTTTTGCTCAAGAACGATGAAGAACAAACGATGAACGACGAAGAACACGAAGAACGATCAAATAAAGTGATGTTTTGATCTTAATTTGATTTGTTGTAAAATGAAAAGTTGTTGGTGAGTAAAGTGGGGTGAGGAGTGTCGTGTAATATAGAGCAAACTAGTGAGTTGGGTTTTGAAATTGTGGTTATGGAATTGACCCGGTATAATAATTATATTACCGTAATTAATTAGATATTAAGTTAATTGAATTAAATATCAAGATATTATGTTTTTATAATGAAAAGAAATAAAATATCAAGGCTAAGAGAGGAAGAAAAACCGTGTGGTATGGGTGATATCGGGTCAGTTTTGTAAACGATTTGCGTAATTTTCGTTAACTGATCGATAAAGTAAATAAATATCTAGATATTATTATTAGTTTAATCAAAAGAATTAAAATATCTAATGTGAGTGGAAAACGATGACCTGGGCGCGTGACTCATGCCAAAGTCGAGTTTCGGATTTCGTTTCGGGATTTACGATGAGTCGGGAATAGTTAAATGACGTTCGGTTAAAACCGTAAAAGTTATTCTTTAAATTCCGAATAAATTCAAAATAATTATATTAAATTAAGATAAATCTTAATAAATCTAAATAAAAATAAATCAAAAATATTATTTTTTTAAATAAAATTTCGGTCTTCATACTTATGAGACGAGTCGGGAAAAGTCAACGGAAGTCAAAGTTGACTGAAAAGTCGAGAAAAGTCAAAAATGACTTAAAAGTCCAGAAAAGTTTATGACGACTTAAAAGTCAAGAAAACGTCAATGACGACTTTAAAAAGTCCAGGAAAAGTCAAAGACGGTTTAAAAGTCAAGAAAAGTCAAAGATGACCAAAAACGGTCTTTTCATGAAATCTCTCAAAAATTCCAAATACGAACGCGGAATTTCAAAATACGACTCGGAACAAAAATTTCTATTTTAAAAACTTAAGTTCTACTGAAAAGTGTTAGTAAATATTTTTACTAGAAAAATAGGGTACTTTTCGGGTTGTTACAGAACAAATCATCCAACGTGTGCATATGAGATAAATCTTTTATTTTTTTTTTGTGCGTTCTGTTTGGTTTTATTTATATCATATGAACATATTTGACTTGTTTTAAATTAAGACGACTATAGTTGAATTCAACCAACTTATAATCTTAAAATAAATATTATGCTATAATAAAATTCACAAATTCTCATTTTAGTCCAAAATAGAATTATTGTTGATTATAATTAATAACAAAAAATAAACATTTTATTTTGTTTGGATTCATTTTTTTTTTTCAATTTTTATACATGTCAAAGTTCAAAGGTTTAAAATCAGCGAAAATAACTCATTATTTTAAAAACATGGCTAGTGCATATAGATACACTTTTTACTGCTATTGATTTTAAAACTTAATTGAAAAAATGAAAAGCAGTTGAGTCGGATAAGCAAATGGGAATCATAATAAAGTCTGTCAAATATGGATTGGTATTTTTTAATTAGTTTGTAGGAAGTAATTCTCTTATCTGTTTTTTTACGTATTTATTTTTTTATCATAAGATTATAGGAATAAATATGTAAATTAAATTAATTTTTTTACCATAAGCTTATAGCATATGATTTAATTTCTATTCTATTGGATGGAATATAATAGTTTGTGTTTTGTAATTTTTTTTACGGATGTGCATACTATAAGGTAAGATTTTAGTTAATAAAATTATGGGATTAAATTATGTAATTATCATGAAATTTGATACTATATAATACTTTAATATAAGGTATAGGTTTGATGAAATAATTAATGAGATAAATGAAAGTATGAGAGAGAGTAATTAATGAATGAAAGTAGGAGAGATGGTGATTAATTGCCTAGAAAAACATGGAGGGTCCCACATAATTGAAAATTTGACAAATTTATTGACCAGTAGAAAAGTTCTAAATGACTTAGCTTTTATATATAGGGGGATTGTTAAACTGGTCACAAAAGGCCCGTCTTTAGCTGAAGACGTAATCAGCCCGTCTTGTTTGGCAGATCCAATTACCTATATTTTTTAAACTTTACTAAAAAAAAATAGATAATAATTTAATGGTACACCCAAAACGGAAATAGATAGCAACTGATCAAGGTGGAGAGAATATGTAAGATAAACGAGAGAATGGCCAATATGTAGACCCACTCGCGCGCCATCTTTTCGCGGCAGCACTCGGCCAACCGAGCCCCGTATGAGACACATGATCCGTTTGTAACCGATTTGTAAGGTTTCGAAACCGATGAAAGGTTCGAACAAGGCAATATTTAAAGGAGTCGCCACCAATTTATTGTAGAAAATTGAAAACCGTTCGAGTCTTCGTCCCATGTCAAATGAGCACAACATAGACACTAGAAATCGTTCCATTAACATTCTATGTCTAGAATGACTCTCATTATGCCCATAAACACGGGATGTTCACAAATATTCCAAGTAAGAGGTGATGGTACGTATTGGGAAGCCCTTTAATGAGACACCCAATCTCGCCCGCTCGATAGCGACCTTTACTGATGATTGATGCTTTGTTTATTATCGTTGACTTTATCAACTGAATGAATGAATGCATGCAAAAAGTCTTTTGAGTCTTATGCATGTGAATTAACTAGATTGGTTGATTTAGACAAATAGATATAAATGTCAAAGTTGAATTAGGATTAATTACATATGAGGCGTACAAACACGAATCATGTGAAAAGACATGGACACCGTCTCATAAACCCGACTCAAGGTGTAAATAAAGAGAAAAATAGAAATAGATAACAATTTAGGGGTACACTTAAAACGAAAATAGATAGCAAATGATCGGGACAGAGAGAGTCTCTAAGATAAACGAGAGAATGACCAATAGTCCCTTTATAATTTACTAAAGTGATACTTCCTCCAATTTAATCGATAAGAACATCTACTTTTATGAGGTCAAACTTCGTAAACTTTGACAATAAATATAGAAAAAAATATATAAAATTTTGAAAGATAAGATAACGTATTTAAAATTGTTATGAAAATATTTTTTGTAAAATAAAAAGAAAGTCATGTATAATTGTAGATATCCGTATTTGTCGATATTGCAATTTATAAGATTCCCGCCCAACACCCGACGATGCTACGACAATATGTATAATCGTTTTATGATATAAGATGTGTTGGACCTATTTTATAGTTTTGATAATGACATGTGTTCACTTGATAATGTGCTTTACTTAATATATCATATGCATGTAATTGTGTGTTTTAGTCTTATTATAGCTAACAACAATTACAAGAAAAAAGATCAAAGTTATAAGAAATTCAGGCGTAACTTTGACAAAGTTCTGTGAGACAAAGTTATAAGAACTTCAGGAATAACTTTGAAAGTTTACATGGAAGTTATAGCTACCTGGTTATAACTTTAAAGAAAAATGTTTCAAGCAAGATCTATCTTAAATAACACAAGACTCAAGATGGAGGGTCTTTGTGATCAAGATGAAGAGATGATCCGTATACTGAAGATCTTTGCGAATATTAGATAGTATAGGTCGTCATTCGATAACTATTCCATTAGAGTGATTTTAAGTTCAAAGTTATAGCTTTAGCCTATAACTTTGGATGATAAATGTTGATGCATGATTTTGGAAATAAATATTTTAAATGTTTTCAAAAGTGAAAGAGTATTTTTATATATTTATCAAAAGTTTTAATAGAGAATATATTTATGAGATTCTATTGGTTAATAATACAACTTATGGGTTGTCATGCTACCTAGGGTTTCTAATATATTCTATCTCAATTTGTTGTTAACCTAATAAGCCCACCTAGGGTTTGAGCCACCTAGGGTTTCGTGTAAACCTAGGATTGTGCCTCGTAGGGTTTCGTGTAGCTAGGAAATTCGGCCAACCTAGGTTGTTTTCCTTGTTTAACTTAATCTAGGATTCTACTATAACTTTACAACAATATTTTGAGATAGTAAAGATAAATATATTTCTAAAAGATAAAGCAAATAATATTTTGAGATAAAGATATTTCTAAAAGATAAAGTAAATATTATTTTAAGATATTAAAGATAAATATCTTTCTTAAATATTAAGCTAGGGTTTTAGATCTCCTATGCTTCTATTATAAATACTCATTCCCATCTCAATTATGAGATACACGAAATACACACGACACATTCATACATGTGAGAATTTTTCAAAATCGTTTTAAAGCAAACATTGAGCAAAATATTATTATTTTTAGTATTTGTTTTTCAAAATAGTCGTGCATCAATCTTTATCAATCGCTCGCGTGAAATACGTTATTGGATAATAGTACATCACATAATCTTACAATTCTTTAACGAGAATCTGTGTAAGTTATAGTGTACTTTCTTATTAACGTAAGATAGTATAGAGTATTTAGCGATACTCACCTTGAGTTATAATCATAGTTGATTATACGAGTGGGTTGATAATTTTTGTAATCCATAGAAAGTTACTAAGAATTATTAATCGAAAATAGTGGACGTAGGTTTCAACGTGTGAAACTGAACCACTTAAAAAATCCGTGTGCCTCTCTCTACTCTCTTTACTTTTCGTTATTTCGTTACTTGCGCTTACTTTGATTAATTAATTAGTTGATTTTAATCTATAAGATCAAATAATTAATTACATATCATATAAATCGAAAAAGTGAGGCTAGTTTTAATACTCAATTCACCCCCCCCCTCTTTCGTATTCGATCAATAGACTCTACAAGATGCGATTTAATTGATTTTGTTTTGATTAAATAAGCTTTAAATGATTTATTTCAAGCTAACTTAAAAGGTTTTAAATTAATTTTTGTTACGTTGAATACATTTTAGCTTGTTGTTTCATTTTGTTTATAAGTCGATTTTAAAATTTATTATTCATCGTTTGCGTTCATTTGGAATTAAATTTAAATAAAGTTACGAATTTCAAACAATTTCTAACTCCGATTACGAGTTCAATTTGGAAAGTTGATTTTAAGTTTCATTTAATTATTGTCTTACGTGTAACACCCGGAAATGTACCCTATTTTTATAGTGAAAATATTTTACGGATACTTTTCAATGAAATTTAGTTTTACTCGTAAATTTAATTTTCCGAGTCGAATTTAAAATTTCCGAGTTCGTATTTGGAGTTTCCGCGAGATTCCATGTGAACCCCGTCTTAAGGCGACTTTGACTTTTGTTGACTTTTTCTCATACACAACTCATACTCCCTCCTTAACCTATTTTTCATTCATTCAACACAACACTTACTTCTTCCTTAAGAAACCACCAAAACCCTTGCCTCCATTTTCATCCGATCTTATAATCATCGTATCTCGCTCGTTTCTTGTTCAAATTCTCGTAAGTTCGTCTTATTCTTTCCCTCTTATCTTCCTCTATCCGTATTGATAATAAAATTACCGTCTTTCTCGCTTTTCAAACTTTCCGTCTTTCTCAAGGTGAAGTAAATTCATCTTTTATGATCTATTTGTAGGTGGTGACCTCCAAGATCCCGACAAAGACTATTTCCTAATTGAAGAGGAGCTTGACGAGTAGTGAAGACGCAATAAGGTAACGGTGAAGGGTTACTCGATATCATTTACATGTTTTACATGCTTTTTATGTTAGAATTCGTATTTAGAATACGATTAGTAAGCTTATGATTTATGTTATTGATGATGATTGTTGTTAGTTGATGAATGTTGATGATGTATATTGAATGTTGATAATTATTAGAAGTTATATATGAAAATTGAAATGAATTGAGCAAGTGAAGAAGGCTCTCGGGTGAACTGGGGTTCCCAGCCGGGTGACCGACCGCCGGTCTGCCCACCGGCTGGGAACACATCAGTAGGAACTTTGGAATTTTTGGGTAGTGATGGTCCTGGCCGGGTGCCCGGCCGCCGGCCTCCAGACCGGCCTGGAACACACTGCTCTGTTTTTTTGTGATTTTTGGATTTTGGCTTGATGCGCGAGCCTGGGTACCGGCCGCCGGTCCACTGACCGGCCGGCAACACGGCTGCATATTTTTCCTATGATTTCTAAAACTCGTAATTTATAATAGTTCGCATGATTCGTTTATCGTATAATTTTACGTAGTGACTTATAATATGATTGTTTTGGATATATGATATTTTATTCGCTTGTATCACATGTTTTGTGACGGTTTTTGGTATGTCCCACTTTGAGTCGGTTTTTACAAATGATACGGTTTGAGCACTATTTTGTCTTGTGCTTTGTACTCTCATTCCCTTGGCTACCTCCACGTTCGTAAGGCTGGAATTTCGGAACGGGGAGGTATCCTACTGCTTAAATGCATGTGTTAGTGGGCATACGACGACGTTGTTGGGAGTTGAACGCTTATGCGTTGATCGACCCGGCCGTCAAATGTTGTGTACTTGCGAGGTGGTGTTATTTGCATGTAGCGTACCGCTTGTTATGAGGCTTGAGCTCTTTTCCGCCTCTTTCGTGAATTGCTCTACCGAATTTGGGGTACTCGGCGTCATAGATTGACCGAGTCTTGGATGCGAAATGTCATCGCATGTCGAATCGGAAAATGTGATTCCGAGAATCTGGCCAGGTTTAGATTAAAAACTTTTATACATGCAAGATAGATAATACGAGGATATACATGTGAAATACGATAAGGATAAATAGGTAATTCAACGTAAAATGATAAGAGCATAAGAGTTACAAGTCCGAATCCATCATGTTATACAAAGACTCGGGGAAGACACTCTTAGGCAACCGAATACGCTCACTAGGGCTTGCATCTCACTGTTAGCGGTATAAGTTTGATAAGATTGAGACTCGACAAACAAACCATGCCAAGTCATACGATGATCACAATACATCCATCATATTATCATCCATTCCAACATACCAATACATTGACGATGCCAAGTCATGCAATGACCATGAATAAAATCATGAAATCACGCATTCAAAGACAACGACACAAAGACGACATCTCTCACGGTAAATGAAACGCACTAGCACCGTGTACATAGCAAGTATGATTAATAGGCATCCACGAGATAAACATTTCCCTGAACGCATACACGATCACATTTCGTATATGTAGACTAATTTCCTCCGGTAGGACGACGATATAAATACCCGGTCCTAGTCTAAATCTGGCCAGACTCCCGAAATCACATTTTCCGGTTCGACATGCGATAAACGTTTCGCATCCAAGACTCGGTCAATCATAGACGCCGAGTACCCCAAATTTGGTAGATACAATTCACGAAAGAGGCGGAAAAGAGCTCAAGCCACATAACAAGCGGTACGCTACATGCAAATAACACCACCTCGCAAGTACACAACATTTGACGGCCGGGTCGATCAACGCAATGCATTCAACTCCCAACAACGTCGTCGTATGCCTACTACACATGCAATTAAGCAGTAGGATACCTCCCCGTTCCGACATTCCAGCCTTACGAACGTGGAGGTAGCCTAGGGAATGAGAGTACAAAGCACAAGACAAAATAGTGCTCAAACCGTATCATTTGTAAAAACCGACTCAAAGTGGAACATACCAAAAACCGTCACAAGACATGTGATACAAGCGAATGAAATATCATATATTCAAAACATTAATATTATAAGTCACTACGTAAAATGATACGATAAACGAACGATCGGAATTATTATAAATGAAAACCGTAAATAAAAATCACAAAGAACATTCAGCAGGAGCCAGCCGGTCAGGTGGACCGGCTGCCGGTCAACCGGCTAAGGCCAATAGTCATATGAAAAATCAACATGAAACATCAGCGTGTCCCATATGAAGTTGGGCTCAGCCGGTTGACCGGCTGCCGGTCAACCGGCTGAGCCCAACTTCATATTTTAAAATCACGTAAAAATGCAATAATATACAGCCACTGCCCCAGCCGGTGGTCTGACCGGCTGGGGTCCATAGTACACGAAAATCCCATTTTCACTAAGGATCCAAATTCAACTATTATCAAATATTATCATAATTCATCAAAACTCATATGAATTTTCAACATACAACATATACCATCATCAACACATTTACTAAGCTCACTAACCATATTCTAATTACGATTTCTAGCCTAGAAATCACATAAAACACGTAAATGATATCGAGTAACCCTTCACCGTTACCTTATTGCGTCTTCACTACTCGTCAAGGTCCTCTTCTATTATGAAATAGTCTTTGTCGGGATCTTGGAGGTCACCACCTACAAAATAGTTAATAAAAGATGAATTTACTTCACCTTGAGAAAGACGGAAAGTTTGAAAAGCGAGAAAGACGGTAATTTTATTATCAATACGGATAGAGGAAGGTAAGGGGGAAAGAATAAGACAAACTTACGAGAATTTGAGCAAAAAACGAATGAGATACGATGATTCAAAGATTAGATCAAAGATGGAGGCAAGGGTTTGAGATTTCTTAAGGAAGAAGGAAAGTTTTGTGTTTGAGTGAGTAAGGAATTAGGTTAGGAGAGTATGAGTTGTGTAGGGGAAAAAGTCAACAAAAGTCAAAGTCACCTTAAGACGGGATTCACATGGAATCTCGCGGAAATTCCAAATACGAACTCGGAAATTCTAAATTCGACTCGAAATATTAAATTCTAAATTAAAATTTAAATTCACTGAAAAGTATCCGTAAAATATTTTCACTATAAAAATAGGGTACATTTCCGGGTGTTACAAACACCCCACCTTTTAAAAAGTTTCGCCCTCAAAACTTGAGGGGAAGAAAAATACCTTACTCGAATAGACTCGGATATTTACTACGCATAGAAGCTTTAGTTTCCCAAGTCTCTTCTTCGACATTAGCACTTCTCCACAAGACTTTCACTAAAGGAACTACTTTACTTCTCAACTTCCTATCCTTACGATCTAGGATGCGGATCGGCTTCTCTTCAAAGGACAAATTCGGTTCAAGCTCGGGCATTTCCTTTTGAAAGACATGGCTTGGATCACTAACATACTTTCTCAATTGAGAAACATGGAATACATCATAAACCTTAGCCAAATTCGGGGGCAAATCTAACTTGTAAGAAACTGCACCAATCCTCTTCACAATATCAAAGGGTCCAATGTATTTCGGGCTTAATTTACCCTTTACACCAAACTTTTTAACACCTTTCATTGGAGATACTTTCAAGAACACTTTATCTCCAACCTCAAATTCTAACGGTCTTCTTCGGATATCGGCATAAGACTTTTGCCGATCTTGAGCGGCCTTCATTCTATCACGAATGACCTTTACATGATCAATGGTATCAACAAGAACATCGGGACCTAAGTCACGAACATCACTCAATTGATTCCAACATATAGGGCTTCAGCATTTTCTTCCATAAAGAGCTTCATAAGGAGCCATCTTGATCGAGGCATGATAACTATTGTTGTAATAAAACTCCACCAACGGTAGACTCTTTTCCCAACTAGATTGGAAGTCGAGTGCACAAGCCCTAAGCAAGTCTTTTAAAGTCTGGATAGTCCTCTCGGTCTGACCATCGGTAGCGGCATGGAATGCGGTACTCATCAACAATTTACTACCCATGGCTTCTTGTAAAACCTTCCAAAATCTTGAAAAAAACCTCGGATCTTGGTCGGATATGATCTCCTTGGGAACACCATGGTATCTAACAATCTCATCAACATAGGCTTTCGCTAGACGATCTAAACTCCAAGTCTCTTTGATCGGAATGAATATAGCACACTTGGTCAAACGATCAACAACAACCCAAACGGAATCTTTACTTCCAACGGTCCTTGGCAAAGCCATAACAAAATCCATGGAAATAGATTCCCACTTCCATAGTGGAATATCCAACGGTTGTAGCAATCCACCGAGCCTCTTGTGTTCAATTTTTACTTGTTGGAAAGTAAGACATCTTCCAACATAAGACACAACATCGCCTTTCAAATTCGGCAACCAAAATTGTAGCTTCAAATCTTTATACATCTTATCACCTCCGGGGTGAATAGAATAAAGGGAAAGGTGAGCTTCATCAAGAACTTGCTTTCTCAAATCAAGAGCATTAGGCACAAACAAACGGCCATGGAATCGAA
>JAIUZE010020983.1:0-27077 GCA_022085475.1 Heliosperma pusillum
TCCATCCCGGCCGGTACAGGGCTTGTCCCGGCCGGTTTGGGCGTGAGAATTGGAAGAGGCTCGGCCTGTGGTCTATCCCGCTAGGAATGGGGCTTAGTCCATGCCCGTACGGCCCTTGCTCTGGTTAGGACGTGCCTAGGGACGAGCTTCGGACGACTTGTTTGAAGCAAGTTTCGTTCCAACGATTTTATGTAGAAGGAGAAAGTAATTAAGCACCAATTTCAACATGTTTAGACACATCCAATTCAAAATAACCACAAAGATGAAATATGAACATATAAACACGTAATTCAAGACAAGGTTAATAGCTTTTCCAACATAAATTTCCCATAAAGCATTAAAAAACATGAAATTGTCATAATCATTCCTATTTGATTACTAATTCATTATTTAAAACACATAAAGATGTGATATCGAGTAACTCGTCAACATTACCTTATTTTGCGTCTTTTAAGCTTCCGATTTTCTTCTAAATGATGAAACTCTTCCTACGGTCTTCATAGCTTCCTCTGGGAGAAGTAAAAATCCAACCTTTAGGACAAAATCTATTTCTAAGAAAATATGACATATTTGAAAGGTAGCAAAAGTGAAACTTTATTACATATAAAGGAAGAGGAAGAAGAGGGAAGAAGATTGATATAAAAAATTAAAGGATTTGGTTCAGAGATGAGAGAGATATGGATGTTTGAAGTTTTGAGAGGAAGAAGAGTTTTAATGGAGGTTATGGTTTAGAGGAAAGAAGGTTGTGCTAAAACATTGAAGGGAGAAGGAGATAGAATATGGGTTTGATTTGAGAAATATGGATAATATAAGGCCCAAAACTCAAGGTGAGTTTTGACCCATTTCGAATTTTGAGTAGAACCCGATTACGAACATAAACATGGCTGAAATGCAACAGTTTCTACCAACTAAACTAAATTCAATTTAACTTTAATTTAAAGTTACGAAATCATGAATTATCGACTTGAAATATTTTAACCAACAAAAGTAAAAGAGAATTTTATAAAATTAACGAATTTAATAAATACCTTTTATTATAAAATCAGGGGTGTTACACTAGGGGTAGCAAGAAGCCAAACAATAATCAGTTTAGGTTCTATTCCGCTGGAGGATCCGGAATTGGAGCGAGAGTGAGCAAAAGAAGCACCTAGGTACGAGGATCGACGGGGGCTAGTTTGTGGAGGTGATACAGTTATGACAAAGTAGGGCATCAGGCCTTTTAGTGAACAAGTGCACCGAGGGGTGGACATGGTGGAGGGAGCCAGGGGTACTTCCAAACTCCAGCTTTAAGCTTAAGAGGAGGTAGTCGATACTCGGGATCTTAGAGTAACCAGATAAACAACAATAATAGAGGTAACTTCCACAATTCCCAAATGAACAACAATAATTACACCACCGGTGAGGGGTCCTTTCAAAGATAAAAAATGGTGGAAATCAAAGCAACAATGTGAAGCCTACTCCATCGGCCAGTACAGTTAAAAGGGAAACAAAATATAGTGGGAAGTTGTTTATGATGGACAAGCAAACTATAGAATAGGAGGTTCATGTGATGTCGGGTACTTTCCTAGTTCACTTTAAACCTTCATATGAATTGTTTGATTCGGGGGCTAGTCACTCTAATATGAGACAATTAACGATGAGGTAGTAATACTGTATAGGCAGTCAATACCATGAACTCAATTGTATAGGAGTGCGTCTTTAATTGTTGGGGGGGTAGACTTTCCGGTGAATTTGTTTGACTTTTGTTTGGAGAGATTTGAGGTTATCTTAGGGATGAATTGGTTGGGACACATCGGACCACAATAGATTGCTTTCAGAAGAAGGTGTGCTTAAAAGAGCCGCAGGACGTGAGGGTGTCTTACAAGGGGAATGTGGTGAAGCCTAAAGTAAAAGTGATTATCTCGATCACCTTAAAAGCCTGTTTGAGAAGAGGTGGGGAATTGATCCTATGCCATGTAAGGGATACCCGAGGGGGAGAGTATAGTGCTAGGTATATTGCTTTGGTGAGTGAATTGCAGAATGTTTTTCCCGATGACATTCTTGGGTTACCACCTAGAAGGGAGGTAGACTTTAGTGTGTAGCTGAAACTTGGTACGAGACCTATTTTTAAGGTCCCGTACCGTATGAGACTGAAGGAGTTAGAAGAGCTAAATACACAGTTGGAGGACTTGCTAGATAAAGGATATATTAGGCCTAGTGTTTCACCATAGGGAGCACGTGTTATTTTTTAAGAAGAAGGATGGGAGTTTGAGGTTATATATTTATAGAGAATTGAATAATGTGAAAATTAAGAGTAGATACCCACTACCACACATTGATAATTTGTTTGACCAGCTTAGTGGAGCAAGTATCTTTTCTAAGATTGACTTGAGGTCGGGATACCGCCAATTGAGGATAAAGAATATGGATATACCTAAGAAATCCTTTAGGACACGTTATGGACACTACGAATTTGTTGTTATGCCATTTAGGTTAACTAATGCACCGGCAGTGTTTATGGATCTGATGGACCTCGTATGTAGTCCTTATTTAGATCAATTTTTAGTTGTCTTTATCGATGATATATTGGTGTATTCTAAGACGAGGGAGGAGCATGAGAAACAACTGAGAATAGTGTAGTAAACATTAAGGGAAAACTAGTTATATGCTAAGTTGAGTAAGTGTGAATTTTGTCTAGAAAGGTTAGCATTTTTGGGTCATGTGGTGTCTAAAGAAGGGGTCTCTGTAGACCAAAGTAAGATAGAAGCTGTGTCTAATTGGGAGACCAAAGAATGTGGCTAAGGTAAGAAGTTTTCTAGGGTTGGCTGGGTATTAAAGAAGGATTGTCAAAGATTTTTCCAAGATAGCGAGGCCTATGACAAGTTTAATGAGAAAGGAGAATAAATATAAGTGGAATAAGGGTTGTGAGACGGCGTTCCAAACCTTAAAAGAACGCCTGAGAACAGCTTCAGTCCTAGATTTACCCAGTGGGAGTGACAATTTTGAGGTGTAAACTGATGTATCCAAGAATGGGTTGGGATGGGTATTGATTTAGAACTTAAGGGTCATAGCTTATGCCTCACGATAGTTGAAACCATACAAAGAGAATTACCCAACCCTTGATCTGGAATTAGGGGCGGTGGTGTTTGCCTTAAAGTTTTGGAGGCCTACCTTAATAGAGGAACCTTTAAGGTGTTTTCGGACCACGTGAGTCTGAAGTACATCTATACCCAAAACGAATTGAATATGAGGCAAAGGAGGTGGTTAGAGTTTAGGGGATTATGATATGGAGATTGTGTACCACGAGGGGAAAGCAAATGTAGTAGCAGATGCATTAAGTAGGAAGATGGTGCATTTGTTGAGCATCGCATTGTCACGATTGAGGTTGCATGATTAGATAGAGAAGATGGGAATCTATGTGATTACAAAGGGAAGTGTGATTAGAAATTTGACCTTAGACCCTAGGTTGTATGATGAGATTAGGGAATTGCAAATACTAGACCTCAAAATTTTGTTGTGAAAAGAGAGTGTTGCGAATGGGAAGTTGAGTAGATTTTTGATTCATGGTAATAGGAGTGTAAGGTTTGATGGTAGATGGTGTATACCCGAAAATGATAATCTTAGAAGGAAGATCCTCACAGAGGCACATTGTACTCCATACTCTGTGCATCCTGGAGGGGATAATTTATACAAATACTTGAAGTAAACATGTTGGTGGCCTACGATGAAAAAGAGGGTGGAAGATATCGTTTCTAAATGTCTTACTTATCAGAAGGTAAAATAGGAGCACAAGAGGCCGCAAGGGAAAGTACAACCCTTAGATGTACCTGAGTGGAAGTGGGAGTCCATTTCTATGGATTTCACAGTGGGTTTGCCAAGGACACACAAGGAAAATAACTTGATCTGGGTAATTGTTGATCATCTCACCAAGACATCTCATATCATTCCTATGAAGGATACGTGGAGCAAGGCGAAATCGACGTTGGTTTATCGCAAGAATATTTTGAAATTGCATGGTGTGCCTAAGGACATAGTGTCGGCATTCATGCTTTATTTCGAGATTTGGGCAAGAATGACAAGACTCTTTGGGTACACATTTGAAAATGGGCACGGCTTTCTAACCATCTACTGATGGGCAGACGGAAAGAACAATTCAAACTTTAGAAGATATGTTAAGGGCAAGTGTTATGAGCAATTATAAAACAACAAGTTGAATTATTGTCAAAAATTGAGTAATGACTAATTTTTAAGTCCTAAAACAGTTAGGATAATTAACTTGGACTTAAATATGATTTAAGTACTGTTGGGTGCTTTTAAATTGTTATGATAACGCATTTCCATAAAATCGGGTTATATACGATATAAATTTTAAATAAGGCGATTTGGCACTTAAAATGAGCACGTCATATACATATTATGATGCTGCGTTTTGAATAAATGAATGTCATTTTGGATTTATGAAATTTTGAATTATGTAATTTTATCTTAGTATGGCCTTAAATTTAATCGATATTGCCCATAATGTAAGGAAATATTGATTCGGTTGTAATTTTAATGGGATCTCGCATCATTTTTATTAAAATATTGTATTTCACAAATGTATAATAGGAAAGTCTTGTAATTTTATTATATATTTTGTAATTATTTGTAATACCGGAGTTTCCTAAAGATGGTGCCATTCGGAAAAGCGTTCCAATACAGATTCTATCCTTGGGTGGCGTGCTTATGAAATTCAAGGGATCAAAGGAGTTGGTATCCAAATTTGTTAATAGATTATCTGATTTTCTATTTAAGGAAGGTCATACTAGGAAATTTATTTGTTTGCATTCTATTTAATATGTTTGCATTCATTCCAAATCGTCATAATATGACATGCATTTTTATTGAGTCATCGACCGTGTCAATTATAATTATCGCAAGTTTATCAATTTAGTTCACGTAAACGAGATAGATAATAAAATTGACATGACCTTTTCTAAAAAACAATTGAGATCAACTCTTGCCAAATAGTAGAACCCAGGAATCTCAATTTCACAAGGAAGTAGGCTCGGCTCACAGAGGTGCTAAACTTGTTACGTTGAGTAAGTGGGGTAATAAATGTTATTACTTCGAAATTTGGATTAAGCTCAACGGAATTATTCGAGACCGTAGCCGCATGTGTTCCGGGCTTAAGATAAATATTAAAGTAATATTATCCACCGAGAGTTCTAAAAGTAGAATCGATTAACGAGTTAATCAACCGAATTATGTTAATGAGGGATGAATCGGCTGACCGTGCCCAAGTTGATATGAATTTGGATCTCGGAATCATTTAAAATAGTTCGGTAGAGGTCACTATATAAGTGTTCAACTTGTTTAAAATATTTACAAGTATTTAAAACGATAAATGTTGATTTTTCCTTCATCTCAAATTTTTGTAGTCAAACTTGTTTATTCGCATTGGTATTTACCATCCCACCTATTGCGAGGTCAAATAAGCCGTAAGGGAGGCCTATGATACCTACCCAAAATAAGTCGGCCGAGATCAAGAATGTCTTGATCTTCTCTAAGGATGCCGCGCTTCAAAGTAATGCCATAACGATGAATTCCACATATGAGATCTACTAAACTCGTGACCATGTTTTCACAAGCTCCTAGGATCGTTCAATAAGAAGCCGCATCTCAATTTTTCGACCTTAACATGAAGGATGGTCAAAATATTAGCCCCCATGTGCTCAAAATGATTGAGCATGTCGAGGTACTCAATAAGTAAAGAATAGCAATTTCTGAGCAACTTGTGATTGACCGTGTACTCCACTCCTTAAACCGTATCAAAGGGTTTGTTAACTTTAGGGTGAACTTCAATATGCAAAACGTCACCACGACTCTCCATGAGTTGCACAAAATGCTTGTCCAAACCGAGTGTCAAATGAGCTACCATGCTAGCTCTAGCAAAGATGTTTTCAACATCAATGACAAAAGCAAAGGAAAGTTCAAAAAGAGTGGACACAAAGGGAACAAGCCCACACCTTCAAACAAAGGAAAAGCTATTGGGAATAGTTCTTCTAAGTTTAAGAAGGGTGTCGCCTCTAACGACAAGTGCCATTATTGTAATGGCATAGGCCATTGGAAACATAATTGCCACAAATATTTGGGAGATATTAAGACTGGACGAGTTTTTCCAGTAGGTAATAATTCTCCCTGTTGTTGATGTTATTGATATTAATTTCAACTTTGGATTAATTTCAACATAATTGCCCCAAACTTTAGTTCCCATCCTCCTAATTGGATTAAGGGCATGAGAAGAAAGACAAGGCAAAGCAAGCTAAAGGGCATCTCCAAGATGAGGGAGCTAAAGTAGCCACCACATAGAGGAGACCTATGATTGGCTTGGCTCTATCTTGCTATTTATCTTTCTAGTTATTTTAAATGTTGTTTTGAAACTTTTTTATTTCCGTGTTAGACATGGAAACTGTTTTATTTCATTTTGAAAGACAATTGTTGTACTTAATAATGATGGCTTGGTTTTTAATCCAAATCATTAAGTTTATGGAATTTATGCTCTTTAACTTTTCATTATACAAAGTTGATATCGTAAACATAAAGTGTTGTGACTAATTGATCATATTAGAGAATATAATGATTGGATCATTATAAGCACCTAAGTTATGAATTCGATTCTTACTTATGGACTTGTGACTGAGTATCACAACTTATTTGAAATAAGAAAGTTCAATTGCATAGTCAAATTGAGTTAATGAACTCACATTTGGGGATTTACAATCCATATAAGCGTAAGATAAGATCTTTTTACGTCAAAATGACTCCATACGAGTTATGGAATGGATAAGAACCCTAAAATTGTTCAAGACATGGATGAAGATCCAAGTATTTAGCTTAGATGGAACAAGTCTATTGAGAAGCTAAAATACAAAGTCGAAACAAATAAGTCTACTATAGATCTCTCAAAGTTAATACGGGCATTTTACCCCTCAAAGTTTGTGACTCATGGTTCATCCTTCAAAAAAAAAATATGTGTATTTTCAAAAGGATAGAGTGGGAGAAAAATTTGCCACAAACTAATTTTGAATAGGGAGACAAGAGAAAATGTTCTCAAGTCGTCCAAGGTTAGAGGATAGTATTTAAAAAAATTTACTTTTTGAAAGTAATAGGAATATGATCTATAAATTGGCGGTTATAATTTTCAATTCAAAATTGTTGCATAGGAGCCTTAAGAATCCAAGATGGAATCTATGCATGTAAATTAATTTACTTGGAGAGGTTTGGACCTCTCTAAGGTAATTGCATAGATGTACATAAAGATGTCCACATATTTAAGTTGGAATATAACCATCTTTGAGATACAAGTTATCGTTACTATACCTCATTGAATGTATATGTATAACAAGTAGTTGCTGAAAACCACTTTTCTGAATGGGTATTTAGAAAAGGAGTATGTATGTGACACAAACATATAATTTCATACAATGCTTGAGAGACCAAAAGTGTGATCCTAAGACATCGCTTAAGAGGTTGTAATGATCGTTTCATGGTAAGAGAGAATGGTTTCCTCGAGTTGTCGAAGAGCCATTTTTATACATCAAGTTAAGTGGGAGCTATATCTATCATGTATAGAAATGAAGATTAGTGGCAGTTAAAGTTATCATGTTTGAGCATGAAGATTAGTGGGAGTAAATTTTCTTCCATGTCTTCTATGTAAGAGACATATTAATCAGTGGAATGATATACTGAAACTGCCTTCACAAAAGGAGTGTTTGGGAAATCACTTCTAGATGAAAGACTTGGGAGATGCATATCGCATCTCAAGTATCCAAAATCTATAGTGATTGATGAGAGAGGATATTAGCATCAACATGAGAATCTTATATTGAATAAGGATTCTTCATGTAAGTATCAAAATGATAAGGAAGTTATTCATTTTGAGGAAAGTGGGATCACTATGAAACAGTCATAGTCATCCACTGAACTTAAGAGTTGTTGATCACATGAAATCAATTACTAATATTTTCGCCATTAGACCAATCATGTATGCCATGATATGCACATACCTTGATGACTTGTATGATTGGAGCATGACAAGACAATAACAAATCAATCCATATGAGAGTCATTGGATAGCCTTCAAGAACATCCATGGGGTTCTCAAGGAGAACTAAAGATAGACAAACCTTGTGTGTGTTAAAGGTTAGACAAACTTGAGTTTCCAAACTTATAAGGAGTTTTCGAAATCCTAGGCTAACATTGTTTTAATAAATTTAGAGCTAATAATTGAAAAGCATGATTGAAGAGTCAATCATTGAGAATTCTACAAATGGAGTCTTAGTACATTATGATAAGGTGGCATATAAGGAACTAATAGTAGATCATTTCACTAAGATACCTATCACATAGTTATAATGATAACAAGTGGGAGCCTCTTTCAAGTTAAAGAGCCCAACACTAGATAGAAATCTAGACATGTACGTAGAAAAAATTAATGTTATTAGGAATAACGTTGAATGGAAGGATAAAACAATTCATGAGGCTGGAATAAATGGATACATGGTATATCCACTACTCAAGCCTTTATTGCATTTCGATAAGATAGCTATGTAGTATCATGGAACTTGTATACTTTAGATTATAGGATATGAATCAAAAAGATTTTGTTGATTGTTCATATATGATAATCACATTTATTGTTAGAGTTTTTAAAACTCATTTTCTGCTTTGTTATATCCAAATAGGTTGTAGTGACAATTTAGAACCGTATTAAAGTAAACAGGAATAACATAGCATTGGCCCCTAATCAATTATATAAGGTGAAGTCTCCAAGTGACTAGAGTGTGATGCGATTGATGACAAATTCAAGTGCCATAGGGTCATAAGAGATGACTAGTCGAACACATAGACAGACTACATGGGACACTCTATCGGGCAGTGACCGCTTATAGAGTTCTGGAAATTCATATAGCCTGGTCGTGGCGAGAGCTACTATATTATTCTTTTTTGAGTCAATTCTTTGACTAAAGACTGTTCATCTAAGGTAGCACAGTTTCATAATGACTTTGATTTATGCTCTACAACCTTCGTAGCAGGGGTTAAATGGGCGTCTTTTGTGTCATGATGAGCTGTGGTTATTCGAAGAGAATAGTGCGATATAAATTGTCCACCCCTTGCCAGGGTTTTTTAAAATCTCAGGGCCACTTGAGGAGTAGTAAATTGGAAATGCGTCGCCACGCTCAGAAGGTATCTATGGTAGATAATTACGGTCAGACAGTTACTCTCTAGATCAAGGAAACCACTCTTGATATGATTGAATGCAAGTACGACCTGAAGACACCTTGCGTTGAGGGGGCGATAGTAATAGAACAAGAGAATTGGTGACGCACACTTGTCTCGGACAAGTGGGATATTGTTGGAGTATGTGTCCTCAACAATAGTGCGATCACATAGTTAAATCTCAATAATAAGAATAAAAAGGGATGACAAATTTTATAGTCAACTGGTCAACATTAATCGGTAACGATTGTCTTACTAAGTTTGACGTTATTGTCTTATGATGGTGGTGATAAGTTGATTCCTTGAGGTCACACCTAAAGGACGATCTCCTAATCAGGTAAGTTAATTAATTGTATAGCAATACAGATTAATTAATCCCTTAAATTGATCAAAGTTTATATTATAAGTAAGAATTTTATCTTATTGTAATATGATTCAATAAGATTCATTTTTGTAATTTAATTTTTATATTAATATAAATGCTTAATGTTTATAAAACATTTGAGATAAGCATAATTGGTTGATTATAATTACAATCAGTTGTAGATTATATTAACCAAATATGAGATGACCCATCTAATTTACATGTGATTACAATTTATGACTTAAAATGTTAAGTTTAATATATTTGTTATGAAATTGCATTTAAATTAGTTAAATGCACATTTATAAGCTAAATTACATGTTCCATGTCATATGTCACATATGTGAAAAATGAAAAATTACAAAAGATAAAATGGATACCCATATTATAAGGGTGCACCGGCTTTATGGGGTTGGGAGAGGCATTTGGAATTAATTATTAATCTAATATGGATTAGACAACATAATTAACCTAAAATCCTAAAAGCTAGTCTACTATTCTTGTTCAGACAAAAAGCAATGGCATGCTCCAAAAACCCTACGTGTGGTCGGTTAGGATCAAAGAATAAGAGGGTGTTTTCTTCTTATTTGACTAATAACCTAATCTCATATTATAAAAATAAGCTTATCTCTCTAAAATTCAAGTATTCTTACACTAAGAAAGCTTAAGAAGCTTCACAAAACTAGTGTTCATAAATTTCAGATAAGACCCTTAATTTAGATGAGTGCCTAAGTCCTTATCTAGACCATTAGATTTAACAAATCAAGGGTGAAGATTAAAACTAAAAAACAAGGGATGATATAAAACCATCCAAACACAACCAAACCCTAATCATTTTAACAAAATCTACCCACTTTTTCTCCCACTTCTCTCTCTTCCTCTCATCTTTCTAAATTTTCAGATTTAAACCCACCACCATCAAGCTCACCACTACCACCACGTCCCTCCGCATGCCTCTCCGCGTCGGCCTCCCTCCTTCACGTTCACCTCCCTCTCCCCATCGGCCTCCCTTCTCCACCCCGCCTCCTGCCCTCTTCCTCCTCCTCCTCCTCTCACGGCCCTCCTTCTCCTCCCGCGCTGCTCCTACTCCCAGAGTCTTCCTCCCTCCTCCTTCACGCCGCCTCTCCGGCATCCTGCTGGCCTCCACTCGCCGGCTCTCCTCTGAACGCGGCCTCACTACACCACCTCCTCTTTTATTTTATTTCCAGATTTTTTTATTTTGGTTTTATTATTTCGGTGGTAGAGTGGTTTTTGGTGGTGTTGGGTTACAGAGGAGGGAGTTCGGATGTTGTGGTGCTGGTGGCGGTGTGTCACGGTGGCTGTAGATGGGGTGGTGGCCGTGGCTCTTGGTGATGTTATTGTTGGTGGTGGCCGCTACCATGAACTAAAATTACACACTTGAAATGACCAAAAGTTACATAAAATTTGAACAAAGTTACAAAATATTTGACTAAAGTTACATAAAATTGTATAAATTCGAATTAATATATTTAAATCTAAATTAATGTTACATAAAGTTAGACATGAGTTACATAAAATTGGACTTAAGTCGTATATAATTCAATAAAAGTTAGCATAAAATTTAACTAAGTTAATAAAAAAATTAAGTTACTTTATTTTAAAAACTAAAATTATTTTGGTAAAATACTAAAATTACACTTATAAAAAAGTAGAGTTACATTCAAATAGTGTAACTTTATATATTAATAAAGTTAAATAATTTCAAGGAATAATTTATGTAACATTAATCCATTACGACTTTAACTTTACTATTATGCGTGTGTAACTTTATTATTTGAAGGTCTAATTTCAATTAATGTAATTTTAAGTAACTTTAGTATAATTTTATATAACTTTAGTCCAACTTTGTGTAATTTTAGATTAAATTTTATGTAACTTCTTAAATTTTTATTAAATTTTAGGACAATTTTACAAAATTTTGGTCAAGTTTTCTGTAACTTTAGTCATATTTCATGTAACTTTGATTTAATATTATGTAACTTTGGCAAAATATGTAAGTTTAGTCCCTGACTTTATCACTTTGTTCACTTTAATTCCCACAACCTTACACAACCACCATCACCACCGTCCAAGTCCACCTCCGTGACCCCACCACCACAGCTCCTCCCTACCCCCACCAACACAACCCTTGCCCCACCACCGTGACCCCATCACCACAGCCCCCTCCTACCCCCCGCGACCCCACCACCCACCACCACATACCAAATCTGAAAAAACAAAACCATCACTCAACACCACCACAACACCAAATTTCTCTAAAAAGACGAAATTTGAAAAAACAAAACAAACCCACCACAACACCAAATCTATAAAAAAAACACCACCAAACACCACAACAACACCAAACCTGAAAAAAAAAAGGAAGAAGGAAGGAGGCATGGAGGGAGTGGTGGTAGGTGGTGTGGTGGTAACGAGGGCGAGGCAGGGGTGGGGGAGGCTGGCAGGGTGGTGTTTGAGAGAGAAGTGGTGACTAGTGAGAGAGGGAAGAGAGAGAGAAATGGACTGATTGTCTTGTGAGAATGATTACGGTTTGGGTGGGCTTAGAATCTTTTATATGGGCCTTCTCTTTTTTGTTTTAATCTTGACCATTCATTTGTCTGATCTAATTGTTTAGATAGGAATCATGGACTCACCTAAGAAAGGTGGACTTATGTGATCCTATTTCTATATATATATATATATATATATATATATATATATATATATGTAGGAATTGAATCATGTGAGGTACCCTTCTTAGGGTAAGGCAACTGTACCCATCCTAGCCGTCCGATCTAAAACATTTGGATGTTTTAGATTGTGCCACGTGCCCCCCCTCCAAATAAAAACTAATGTGAGCACCTAACATTTCCCTCATTATTTCTCATTTATTATTCCGCACTCTTCCACTCTTTCTCTCTCTTATTCAGCTCATTATTCCTCATTTATTCTTCAGCTCAACCTCCATTTTCATGGTGAACACACTACAAGAAAACAACGTTCAGGCGACTGATATTGGCGACTAATTTCAGTCGCTAAAATGAATTTGGCGACTGATTTCAGTCGCCAAGACCCAGTCGCAGTCATTAGTCGCCAAAAAAAATTCAGGCGACTACTTTCAGTCGCCAAATTTGGCGACTGAAAAAATCGTCGCCTATTTGGTGAAATGGCGACTGAAAGCAGTCGCCCAAATTAGCGACTGAATACCTTGGTAGTCGCCAATTTGGCGACTGAAATCTGTTGCCATCAGTCGCCATTTTGGCGACTACCAAGGTATTCAGTCGCCAATTTGGCGACTGATTTCGGTCGCCATTCAGTCGCGAAAAGGCCTTATAATTTGCAAAAATACAGGGGTTTTGGCGACTGAAAGTAGTCGCGAAATGAACATTTCAGTCGCCAAAAAACCTGTGATATTGCAAGAAAATTTCTGTTTTCATCGTGCCATTTCGTTACCATACCATACCTGCAAGTATACAAGAAAACAACCATAATTTCACACATTTACAACAACACGATGTGAAACCAAAATCCTCATATAGATAAAGAAAATTGTTTCAAGTTTACAAATCTTCTACAATGTTAACAAACCGAGTTTAAACAAGCACAAGTCACAAGTTTCTAAACTAATATCAGAAGCCAAGGGTGATATGGGGTTCGGCTTGCATACCACCACCTCCATTGCCTTCATCATAGTCTCGCCGAAAGGGAGGCGGACCTTGGTTGCAATTGTCGAACCTACTTTACCAAGCCTTGAACTTTTCTTTCATTATCCTTAATTCTTCATCCCTTTCCGCGTTTTTTCTTTTTTCCTTGTCAAGTGCGGCTTGGAGTCTTCCCACAACTGTCGGCTCGTAGGTTTGTTTTGAGGTGGACGACATTCTTCCCCTTGGAGTTTCGTAAAATACGTTCTTTGCCGACCCAATCCCGTAGACGTTCCCCTTCTTGAAACCCTTTACTAAGTCGAACCAAAGCTCGTTATCGGGTTTCTCGGGATGCCTAAGTTTCTCGGCGGAAAATGCTTCCTACAAAATATAAACATTGTTATTAAAAATAGCTACAATATTGGTTAAACATTCAAAAAATTGAACTTATTGTAAAAATACAAAAATGCTTGAATCTTACATATAATTCCTTATCTTTTGGTTTGATCCAATATCTTCTATTGTCTTCGAGCCGGGAATGGGTGTCAAGGAAGAGCTCCGGAGCTGTGGGCGTGTTAGCTTTTTTCTTCTTACCCTTCTAAAAGAAGAAATTAAAGACTTGTATAAGAAAATTTTAATAATAAAAAGAATTTAAGTTATAATTTTCAAATGGAGGAAAAAGTGGAAATTATAACTTACACCCAAAACTAGGTCCAGGAAAGATCGAGATCCTGCGTGATGTGACGGCTCAGCCGCTCCATCTTTCTTTCCTCCTTTTTTATTTTTGGATGCTTGGGCCGACCTAGCCTGAAACTCCGGAGTTTCACGATATTTAAGCATATCCTCATGTGCACCACCTACAAGTTAAATAAGTATTATAAAATATGATAAAATGTGTTAAATTATAACTATATACAAATAACAAAAGCAATTAAATACCTCTCATATGCTCCGGCTCCTTCTTCCTCTTGACAACCTTATACATGTTGTCCCTTAACCGTCTAGTGCACGTCTCATTGTACCTTTGACGTACAATATACTCTATTCCGGCCGGCCAGTCAAATGTTTTCTACAATTTAAAAGGTAAGTATTCGTAAAATAAATGGATAATTGAAAACTATAATAATATAAGAAAATATAAACAAAAATAATATACCCTAAAATTATTGAACCATTCCTCTTTTTGTGCAGAGGTAGCCTTTGTCCAACAAGTAGGAGCAACCCCCGTCCTCTTCATCTTTGTACTCTGAGTACAACCGCGTACAACCTTTTGAGACTAAAACCTGAAAAATAAATTATGGAATAGTATGCATTTATGTTAAATAATGGAATATAATTATAAAATAATAAATTAAAGACATTGGTCATTGTCTTACCAAAAACCCGCGGGATCAAGTATCATCTTCCCTTCCGGGGTGAACTGGATCTTCGATGTCTGATCCGAGGACTCATCGTCATTGGTCGATTCCTCGACCACTACCGGGCTCTGCTCATCAACAATCTCCATCTCCTCCTCGTCGACTGAAGAAGTACTACGGCCACAGAGTTGTATCTACTTGTCAGCGTGCTTTTGTCTTAAAGATTGCACACCACTGCTTTTGATTTCGATCATTCTTCGTGCTTGGATAAGAAGCGAAATATACTTGATTGGCTTGATGTGCGAGTATAAATGGATCATACTTTGAGTATGTCCGGGTATGATTCACTTCGGCGAGTTTATAACGTTCATGAACTTTCATACCGGCCACAGAGTTATCCTTCCATTCACACTTAAATAAGACAGTATTATAAGAACGCTCACGCCCATTATAGCTCAACTCAAAGATATCCTCAACTATACCATAGTATTCGTTGTCATCAAGAGAAGAAATAGTAACAACATAATTGCACCTAGCCTTATTCTTACCGTAGTTGAATGTATGGAAATTAAATCCGTTGACCGAGTAACGATTCCACGTTTTCACCTCTCGTGAAGGACCAAAGGCCAAAGTCCTTATCAAATCATCTTGGATATTTAACTCAATTACATGGTTCCGAAACCATGCTGCAAATTGATCCTCATGGTTACTCAAAACATCATCTCTATTCACATTAGGATGTGCTTTAATGAAATCATTCACAAACTCCGTTTCATATGATTCCAGAATCTCACAATTAGAAAGAACGTAAAGGTGAGCACGCTCATATTCTTTGTCATCCAAATATCTTGTTCCCCCAATTGATGAACAACCCTCATCATCATGCATTTGGAAAAACTCGGGTAAACTTGTCTCAAGTTCATCCGCCTTATCAACACTCAAGTTTTTTGCTTTGGTTTCAATATGTTTTTCAAAGTAAAGAGAGCAAAAATTTGCAATCTCTTCCGTTAAATACGCATTGCATATTGAACCTTCAACCCGAGCTTTGTTACCAATTTTCTTCTTCACGTGATTAAGAAACCTATTCAATAATTGATGGGATTAATAGTTGTTAAGACTAGTATATAAATATTAAATCAATGAAAGAGATAGTACGATAATAATTATAATTTAATTACTACTTAGTGATCTTACCTTTCAAATGGATACATCCACCTATATTGGACGGGGCCTCCAACTTTGGCTTCGTAAGGCAAATGTATCAGTACATGCTCCATGGAATTAAAAAATGATGGAGGAAATATCATCTCGAACTTACACAATATCTCTGGTATTTGCTCCTCAAGACGAATCATGTCATCAACACATATTGAAGACGAACATAAATCTCGAAAAAATGGACTTATCTCAACAATTGCATTCCACACAGGAGTGGGGAGGAGATGTCTCAAAGATACAGGTAATAATCGTTCCATGAAGATATGACAATCATGACTTTTCAAGCCTTGCAACTTTAGCTCCTTCATATCAACACATCGACTAAAATCGGATGCATATCCGTTAGGAAATTTTAACTTTCTTAACCACTCACATAATACCTTCCTTTGAGCTTTGTCAAGTGTAAAAATAGATTTTGCCCTAGACTCATCGCTACGAATGTGAAGATTGGGACGATGACAAATTGTCTTCAAATCTTCTCATGATTTAACAGTATCACAAGTCTTTCCCTTTACATCCATAATCGTGTGAATCGGTTGCTCAAAGAAGTTCTTTTCTATATGCATTACATCCAAATTGTGCCTAATTAACATCGTCTTCCAATAAGGAAGATCCCAAAAAATTCTTCTTTTAAACCAACCAATTTTCTTCTTCTTCAGCACCTTCATCTCTGCTTTAGTACAATCAATAGTACGTGACAAATCACAAACCATATCCCATACCTTATCCCCCGGAAATCGATCTACAGCATGATTGCGCTCCACTTTACCTTTTCTGAAAGCTTTTTTGTTGCTCCTAAAGGCATGCCCCTCCGGTAATAATTGTCTATGACAATCAAACCAACTCACTTTTTTGGAACAAGGTAGCGAAAATGCTTTGCTTTGGTACATGCAACAAGGACATGCCTTTTTCCCGCGGTAGACCATCCAGATAACATACCGTAGGCGGGAAAATCATTAATGGTCCACAACAATGAAGCTCTTAGTTGAAAATTTTGCTTTAAAGACACATCATATGTTTGCACACCTACTTCCCACAATTGTTTCAATTCTTCCACCAAAGGTTGCAAATAAACATCTAAGGCGATTTTTGGATTATCAGGACCAGGAATAATTAGTGACAAGAAGATGAATTGTTTTTTCATACATAACCAAGGTGGTAAGTTGTATGGAGTGACCATTACGGGCCAAGAAGAGTACTTTCTACCAAACTGGCCAAATGGAGCAAAACCATCCGTACAAAGACCAAGTCGCACATTACGGGGTTCCTCAGCAAAGTCGGGGTAAAGCATATCAAACCGCTTCCATTCCTCTCCATCACTCGGATGACACATCTTTCCCGGAGTACGGGGATTTTCCTTGTGCCATCTCATTTGCTCGGCAATGTTTTTGGTAGCAAACATTCTTTGAAGTCTAGGAGCTAGAGGAAAGTAAGTTACGGGATTTTCGGGTATTGGTTTCTTACTCTTTTCACCTCTCTTTTTTTCATTCTTTCCCTTTTTACCCTTCAAGACAATACTTCCCTCAATTGTCTTATATCTAGCCTTTTCACATTTACTACACTTGTCAAGCAAAGCATCATCCTTCCAAAAGAGCATACATCCATCGGGACATGCATCAATCTTGTAATGCGGAAGTTGTAGACCTTTCACTACTTTTTTGGTATTGTAGAATGATCGGGTCATGACATTATTATCGGGGATAACATCCTCAATCAAAGAAGCAATGCCATCAACACAAGTAAATGGCAAATTGTACTCACATTTCAAAGTTACTATCCTAGAGGCGGCTTCTAACAATGACATTTTGCTCCCTTCATATAATGGTTTTTCACTCGCCTTTAACATATCAAAAAAGGCTTTTGCTTGTGGGTGTGGTTCTTCTTCACTCATTGGTATATGATCATTATTGAAAATATTAGACTCAAATGCATCAACTACCATATCTCTATATGGGTTCTCATTTTGTGGGATTTGAGATTGTTCGGGAAGTGAAAAAAATGATTCTCCATGAGAAATCCAATTGTAGTAGTTTGGACAAAACCCGTTTGTATAAAGATGTTCTTGAACCTCAATGTCATGTAGATATTTCATGTTTTTGCATTTAATACAAGGACACCTAAGTTTCAGTGCTACTAAATCATACTCGTCTTGTTGTCTAGCAAATTCAATAAACTCGGCAACCCCCTTTATAAATCTAGCGGTAGGACGTCTTTTCTTATCAAGTCTATCTTCGTACATCCATGTACGCTCCAATCTCTTCATTTTAATCTAAACATTAACCAACACAACAAGTACAAAAAATACTAACACTAATCAAAACCCCAAATATTAACAACACTAACACAAACAATCATATTTATCAAAACCTTAATACGAAATACACTAACACAAATCAAAATCATTAATACTAACAAAATAATACTAATAACACTAATATTATTAACATACTAAAACTAATCAAAAAACACTAACCAAAACCCCTATACTACCAACAATAACCCAAATCATGAAAATTATCAAAACCCCATTACTAACAACACTAACCAAAATCAAAATTAACAATACCAACAAAATTAATACTAACAACACTAATAATATCAACAACACTACCACTAATCAAAAACCCCCAATTAATCTAAGGATTCAATTTACAACAAACACTTAACATCTAAACCAATAATCATCACAAATGTTTATATAAACATATAAAATCAACTAAATACAAGTAGGAATCACAAATTAAACAAACAAACTAAATTAATTGAAGGATTGAAATTAGAACAAATATACCTTCACCAATTAGAAGAAACAAAGCAACACAAGAATAAGGAGAGCACAAAGAACCGGTGGAGCTAGTGTCGGAGTGGTGGTCGGAGTGGTGGTTAAGGGAGTGGAGTAGTGGTGGTGGCGACTTTGTAGTTGGGGTTTTTTCGGGTTTGAAGAAAAAAATGAAGAAAGCGGATGAATGCGGATGAGTTTGTGTTGTTCTGGAATAATACACAAATTGGCGACTGAATTTGGTAGTCGCCAAATTGGCGACTGAAATCAGTCGCCAAAAGGCTGTTTCAGTCGCCAATTCACTACAAGAATCAGCCCTTGCTCCGACCGCACATTCCGACCGCTATTCAAAACGGTCGGTAATAAGATGTAGCGACCGACAACGGTCGGTAAAGTAAATATCGGTCGCTAAAAATACCGACTGAATTACAATCGGTCGCTAAAAGGAGAAAACTTCGGTGAAGGTCAAAAATACCGACCGATTGGCCGAAATTACCGACCGACTGGCCAATCGGTCGGTAATAACACTGATATGTAAAAAACAAATCCGACCATCCCTCATTCTATTATCACTTACCCATTCTCACTCTAACCCGACGACCCCAAAGACGACATGCCTATACCCGACGACCACCTCCTTCCCACCGCCGACCACCGCCGCTAACCTGCCGTCCGACCACCGCCGACGCCGCCATTCCCTCCTTTCTCAACAACCACCTTCTCTCTTCTAGTTATTTAATAAAGGTATGATTTTCTCTTAATTTTTGTGTTTATAGTTGTTTTAATTGTGTTTATGTTTGTTTTTACCCTTAATTTTATGTTAAGATTTGATTATTTGTTGTTATTTGAATATAGTTTAGAGTTGTTTAAGTTAGGGTTAAGATTTGGTTGAATTGGGGGTTTTTTAATTATTTGCAATTATGTTAGTATATGTAATTGTTAGTATGTCATTGTTAGTGTATGTTAGTGTTAGTGTTAGTATATGGTTAGTGTTAATTGGGGGTTTTTGATAATGGTTAGTGTTAGTGTTGTTAGTATATGTAATTGTTAGTATGTAATTGTTACTATGTAATTGTTAGTGTAAGTTAATATATGTAATTGTTAGTATGTAATTGTTAGTATATTGGGGGTTAAATTGGGGGTTTGTTAATATGTTAGAGTATGTAATTGTTAGTATGTAATTGTTTATATGTTAGTATATGTAATTGTTAGTATGTTCAAGATGTTAGTAGTAGAAATATGTGGTTAGTAGTAGATTGTATTCATGTTGTTAGTAGTAGAAATATGTGGTTAGTAGTAGATAGTATTCATGTTGTTAGTAGTAGATATATGTTGGACTTTGGTTGTGAAATTGAATGTTGGTTAAATTTTTGTAGTTAGAAATTTTATGTTGGTAGTATAATTTGATTAGTTGGTTAAAATTCGTAATACGAATTAGTATTTAGATTGCCTATTTAGTAAGAATGTAGATTGTCTCAATTAGTTGTTGGATTGCCTAATTATGTTATATTTATGTATTTATATAGATTTATAATGAAGAGGGTTGAACGAGAATGGATGTATGAAAGGGTTGATGCTAGGAAGATGGTTAAGTATGAGTTTGTATGTGGGGTGAATAGTTTTCTTAAATATGTTAAAAGTCGAGATGAATTTAGGAATTCACAACTAATTAGATGTCCATGTGTAAAGTGCAAAAATTTGAAATACTTGAGTGAATTCGTGGTACAAGAACACCTTATTAGTAAAGGTTTTACGGGAAATTATTATGATTGGGGGTGTCATGGTGAGCCTTACTCCTTGAAAATACCAAACAATGTACCAAACACTACTCAATCTCCCATAAGAGGACCATATCGAGAGATGGTAATAGATGCCTTAGGTGACTGTGCATTAGAACATATGGAGGAACCCCCTATCGGTGAAGAGGAAACTCCACACCCTCAGTTGAAGAGTTTTTTTGATATGTTAGATGCGGCGGAGAGACCTTTATATGAGGGGAGCGATGTGTCGGTGTTACAAGCAGCTGCAAGGGTTGTTAACATAAAATGTGAGCACAACTTATCGCACAAAGGTGTAGATAAGATTGCTTCCTTGATTGAGGATGTTATACCTCGGGGAAATGTGATGACCCGCACCTATTATAACACCAAAAAATTGCTCAAAGCTCTTCAACTACCCTATCAAAAAATTCATTGTTGTAAGGACGGGTGTAGGCTCTTTTGGAAAGAAGATGTGTCGCTTGATAAATGTAAGAAATGTGGCAAAGATAGGTACAAGCCAACACCATCAAGTGGGAGGAAAATACCTGAAAAAGTCCTATTCTACCTTCCTATAGGTCCACGATTACAACGGCTTTATGCTACTAGAAATATTGCGGAGGCTATGAGATGGCATGAAGAAAACCCTCGTGTACAAGGGACATTTGCCCACCCAAGCGATAGTGAGGCTTGGAAGCATTTGGACAAAATGTTTCCGGAATTTGCTAGTGAGCCTCGAAATGTCAGACTTGGGTTGTGCACAGATGGTTTTACACCGTACGGCCAATTTGGGAAAAAGTATTCATGTTGGCCTGTAATTCTCACTCCTTACAATCTACCACCATGGTTGTGCATGAAAAAACCATTTATGTTCCTTTCATTGATTGTTCCGGGGACGGATAATCCTAAAAGTCACATAGATGTCTTCTTACAACCTCTTATCGAAGAGTTGAAAGAGTTGTGGGAGGTTGGTGTACCCGCTTTCGATGTGTCCAAGAAACAAAATTTTCAACTTAAAGCCGCTCTTTTATGGACAATCAATGACTTTCCAGCTTACGGCATGCTTTCCGGTTGGGCCACGGCCGGCTTCCTTGCATGTCCTTATTGTATGGAAGAATCAAAGGCATTTTATCTTCCTATGGGTCATACGGTGTCTTGGTTTGATTGTCACCGACAATTCTTATCGCCTAACCACGGATTTCGGTATAACAAAACCTCATTTCTCAAGAATATATTACAAAAAAATGACACCCCTCCTCTATTCCTAGACGGTTTTGAAATTTGGGAGAAGATTCGTGATTATCCTATAAGTATTGAGCTCACAAAGAGTGAATTGAACAAGTTTAAAGCCAATAAATTAGGTTGGTCTAAGAGAAGTATATTCTGGGATTTGCCTTATTGGAAACATTTGTTAATACGACACACTTTGGATGTTATGCATATTGAAAAGAACTTCTTTGAGCAATTGATTCATACGGTCATGAATAATAAGAATAAAACTTGCGACAATGAACAATCAAGGGAAGACGTTAAACTATTATGCAAAAGACCACACTTACACATTAAGGAAAATGGAGTTAAGCCAAAAGCCCCATTTGCACTTGATAAGGCTAAAAAAAAATTGTTATGTGAGTGGATTTGTAACTTGAGGTTTCCAGATGGGTATGCATCCGACTTGAGTAGGTGTGTTGATCGACATGATCATATCCTTCATGGGTTGAAGAGTCATGATTGTCACGTTTTCATGGAAAGATTACTACCTGTGGCTTTGAAGCACTTATTGCCGAAAGATGTGTGGAGTGCAATAACTGAAATAAGTCTATTCTTTCGTGATTTGGGTGCCCCGACCCTCAAACTTGAAAACATTGAAAATCTAGAGAGCAACATTGCCGAAATACTTTGCAAGTTGGAGAAAGTATTTCCGCCATCATTTTTCAACTCAATGGAACACTTACCTATACATTTGCCGTATGAAGCAAGGGTTGGAGGGCCAGTACAATATAGGTGGATGTATCCTTTTGAGAGGTAAATTACATACGTACTTATTCAAATGTAATAAAAAATTAAATAAAAATTTTTGAATATTCAACTAACATTATTATACAATGTAGGTTTTTAAATCACTTGAAACAAAAAGTTGGTAATAAAGCAAGAGTCGAAGGGTCTATCTGCAACGCTTTCTTAGTGGAAGAAATATCAAATTTTTGTTCCCAATATTTTGAAGACCATATCGACACAAAGGGTAAAGATTTAGATTTTGGAACAAAAGATGAAACGGAGTCTTCCTTACCTGAGCTATTCCAAAAACATGGAGCTCAACCATTGACAAAAGGAAAAATAAGATATTTGGATTGAGATGAATATGAACGTGCTCATCTTTACGCCTTATCGAATTGTGAACGATTAGAAAAATATGAGAGGTATGTGAGTTTTTTACACTTTGGCAATAAAATAATTAAAGGGGTAGATTATTCATATTATAATAACAATTGTTAAATGATAGGTTATTCGAAGCTTTCATCCGTGAGCAACATCCAAATATTGATATAGATGAGGTTTGGACTTCATACGAAAAGCTATACCCAAATTGGTTTAAAGAACATGTAAGTTTCATTTACAAACATTAAACAAATATATATACAAACTAACCTTAAGTCAGTATATATGGGTAGTTAATAAGACTAATTTTAAACTAGGTACTTCAAGAAGATATCAAGGAGGATTTGTTGGTGGCCATGTCAAGGGGTCCTTGTAAAGAAGTACAATCTTGGCAGAAATATTCGATAAATGGCTTTAATTTTCACACAATGAAAGATGGGAAAAATAAAGCAAGTATGAATTATGGTGTTTGTGTTAACGGTGTTGGTGGAGATGACTATTATGGTACCCTAGAAGAGATTATTGAGTTGAGGTATTGTGGTGACAAAATGGCGTATAAGGCAATCTTGTTTAAATGTTGTTGGATGGATAATTCTTCAATCGGCACAATTGTACATGACACGTATAAACTTGTTGAAGTAAATCATAAGAGAAAGTATTTAAAATACGACCCTTTTGTGCTCGCACATCAAGGTAATCAAGTTTATTACACTTCTTATCCAAGCACAAAGAAAGATAGAGATAATTGGTGGGCGGTGTTTAAAAGTAAAGCGAGATCACAATTTGATGCACCGGTTGACACAACCGTATTTCAAGAAGAAATGATGACACCTCTTAATTTATCTTCCATTGTGGAAGATGAAGTCTTACAAGGTTTTATTGAAGGAGATGATGAGGAAGAAGATGAGGTGGTGGAGGTTCGTAGATTTGGAAGAGGAAATGAAGACTTATATGAAGTTGATTTTATAAATGATGATGAAGATGAGGATGAAGATGAAGATGAGGAGGAGAAGAAGGAGGAGGAGGAGGAGGAGGAGGAGGAGGAGGAGGAGGAGGAGGATGAAGATGAAGATGACGATGAAGATGAAGATGACGATGAAGATGAAGATGACGATGACGATGAGTAAAAGACTAGTTGTGTTATGTAATAAGTACATTATAATTAGTAATGTTTTATGTTATGTAATAAGTACATTATAATTAGTAATGTTTTATGTGTCATCAATTATCAAACTCCTTTGTTTATTTGACAACAATGTTTAATTGCTAACATTAACTTGTGTATATTTAGTTTTGTTTAAGATGTCAGGAGATCATGGACGGGGACGAGGACGAGGACGAGAACGAGGACGACCACGAGAACAAGGTATAGTATTTAGGGACCCGGTGATAGAAGAGGGGGAGACGAGCGACGAAGAGAACAACAATGAGCAGGGGCAGACATCAAACGAAAGTACAACCCCTGTGACATCAAGAGAGTTACCTATTGATATAGAGCCGGGGTTATTATGGTACAATTTCTTATTTATAATATCTTTTCTAATAAATTACACATATAAACATGTTACATATCATTTTCTAATATAAATATTGATATAGGTTTGACGATAGCCAAGTGGTCTGAAGAGTTAGCCGGTCTTTCAAAAACAACTACGATGTCCCTTACTTGAGCTGGAAAGAGGCTCCAAAAAGTAAAAGGGATGCGTGGTTTGCTAATTTTCGGGTATTTATATATATAAACTTTTACTTTATTAATTTATATGTGTGTTTGTTTTTATAAGTGTTGTTGTTTTTATGTGTAGACATTGTGCAATTGGGATCCTAAGCAGGAGGATGAGTGTAGGAAGCAATACAATGAGACGTGTAGAAAGCGTTTAAAAGACGCCATGTATGATGCCGGCCAGATGGCAAGAGGTAAGAATCCGGTTGGCCCGGGTTGGAGGCTTCCTAATGTTTTCAAAGAATTAATCGAGAAGCGGAAGAATAAGGCGTTTATCAAGAGATCGAAACAAGCTTCCATCAACAAGAAAGGCGGCGAAGATGGCCCTACTACACATCACTACGGGTAAATCAAAGTTGTTAAACATGCTGCTAAGATGGTAAATAATTTGAACTTATTTAAGTATTTGAAGTTGATAATTTACTTTGTTAGTGTAATGTTAGTATTTGTAATTTGAAGTTAATGTTTGATTTGGTTTTATTAAAGGCGCAAGATAAGGCGGGTATAGCCCCTAATGCAGTGGAGCTATTTCTTGATAGCCATATGAGAATGGTTGATG
Source organism: Heliosperma pusillum (assembly GCA_022085475.1). Taxonomy (NCBI): domain Eukaryota; kingdom Viridiplantae; phylum Streptophyta; class Magnoliopsida; order Caryophyllales; family Caryophyllaceae; genus Heliosperma; species Heliosperma pusillum. The sequence continues at coordinate 25,016 of JAIUZE010020983.1, forward strand.
GTGAGGAGCACTGGAGTCATCCAACTGTCCGAGCTAGATATGTAAGTATTACTACATTCGAAATTTCATTTTTACATTTGTGTTAGGACTTCCGATAGACGCTTTTTTATTTTCTAAGGATGATAGATGAGTTATTTACAACTTTCTTTTTGACGATGTAGCAAAATTTTCAAAGGATGATAGCCGAGCTTACGGAGCAAGGACTTCCGATTGACGTTAACAAGGTTTGGTACGATTCGGTGGATGGATACAAGAAGGGCCAAGTCTTTGGTTTAGGGATCGCCGCCTCACTATATTACACTCCCCCGGCGTCATCATCGTCGACAGGTAAATCTTTCGCCTCCCAACAATATATCCCGGGTATTCTAACTCAATCAATTGAAGCACGTGAGAGGGAAGCCGAAGAGTTTAGAAAGTATAGAGAGGAGATGCAACAAAGGGATGAACTTTACATGAAAAATCAAGAAGAACTAAGGCAACAAATCACGGCAAGTCAAGCCGCTAGTATGCGTGAACGGGAAGAAACAAGGCGCCAAATTGAGGCCTTAGCCAAACTGCTTGAATCCCAAACCCAATACCGATGCAACAATAACATATTTGATTTACCTTATAACCCAAATAACGATAACTCCGGTGGAGGCGGAAATGGTTTTCAAGTGTAAGGTAGTTGGTTGTGTAAGACATGGTTACTTGTAATGTAAACTTTAGTAGTTTGTTGTATAAGACATGGTTACGGTAGATGTAAGACATGTAGCGTTATGGTTATCTTCGTTTGTTGAAACTTTAGTAGTTTGTAATGTAAACTTTAGTAGTTGTAAGACTTGTAATGTAAACTTTAGTAGTTTCTAATTTGAAAGACGGTTTCTGGTTTCAAAAAATTGTGTACGAACGCATTTGTATATATTTTGAAAAATTTGCAGGAAATATAGCAAATGGGGGAAAATAAGAAGCAAAATCACCCAAATCGTTCACAATGAATACCGACCGACTCATATAATTTACCGACCGACTCAACAATTTACCGACCGAAACCCTACAAATACCGACCGATTGCCGTCTAAATAGTTTCTGATTATTTTTGGTCTAAAAATGGTACCGACCGATTTCCCCTTATACCGACCGAATTGTGTTTTACCGACCGACTTCACCTTTTTATTGACCAAGTCAATGTGTTTTGGCACCGACGGATATTCTGTCTACCGACTGATTGGTCGGTCGGTATTTTTCCGACCGACTTCAAATCGGTCGGTATGAAACATTTACCGACCACAATTACCGACCGATTTTATTCGGACGCCACGGAAGGAAAAACGGTCGGTAAGAAGTTATTACCGACCGATTTGCACTATTAGCGACCGCTGAAAACGGTCGGTACTGAACCTGATTCTTGTAGTGGGTAAATTATAATGTGACATGCTAGACAATATTTTGGTTTTAACTAGATTAATTTTAGATTGATTTCCTAATAATAACAATATTATGAAAATGATACTAGTGAGATTATAATTCATGATGATTAAAATTGCATAAGTAAATCAAGATTAGAGAATTACCGAGTCGGAATATGAGTATATAAGAACGAAAGTAAGAACAAATATCCAACCAAATAACAAAAGCTAAGTAAACACTAGAGAAATACTAAGAAATAAACTATAAAAACTTGTAAGAAAGTGTGCTAAAAGTTATGTAAATATGATATATGAAAGTAAGATTATTAGATAATTGTTGGATGCTTGGATGATTGCATGATCATTGGCTTTTATAGGGATGCATGGCTGCTGATCCCTCTTGCAAATTCGTACCCTAGTCAAAGCATTAAACCACCCATTTAAGCTCGGATTGAAGAGGAGCCAAGTAACGTCTTCTTGCAGAAATACCCGATCGGGTATTGAGCAATCCGATCGGGTTTTTGTGTAATTGGAATTTTCCGTCTTTTCATCTTAGGCACGGAATCCTATGCCTTAGTCTTTGGTCAATGCATTACGGAATTGGGCTTGGGCTGATCTTCTCTTGACTTGGGTTGAGGTTTCTCTTAAAGTTCAAAGCCAAGATCCAAATTGAG
>JAIUZE010020990.1:0-28027 GCA_022085475.1 Heliosperma pusillum
TATACAAATTCCTATTATACATTTATTCTATAAAATCAAATTATTAAATTATACAAACGGCGATACTGCGATCGCAATAAAATTACAACCAAACCGTTATTCCCTTACATTACGGGTAATAACGATTAAAAATAACTAGGCCATACTAGGTACACAATTTGCATAAATTATTAAATAAATGACATTCATTCATTCAACCATAAATAAAATAAATTGCTGCAAAATTCATGCCAAAATCGCCCTAAACACATTCATGCTCATTGTAGCTCGATTTTACGGGATTTATTGATTTTTAACCATTAAAAATCAATATCAATATTTAAATCTCATTTAAATTCAAAATAATTAACTAAACTGATTTAGAACTCAAAATTAGTCACTACTAATTTTGTTGGTCATTAGTTAGATCGATTTGATTTCATTTGCTAAATATTACGGTTTAATCATAACGATTATGAAATAAAACCAAAATAAAATATAAACATCATAAAACTTGAAACCAAAATTTTTTTACATTCTGGAACAAGTCCAGGAACTATAAAAATAAAAAACATTTGCTCAAAAAATTTAAATTAATTTTATGAAGAAATAGCTTTGTATTTAATGGTTTTATCAAATAAAAACATTAGATATAGTAAAACAGTGAAAGAAATTATGAAATTTCACCAAGAGTATCAACATCAGAATTTAAAATGTACAAAAAATTTTCATGACCAGAAATAGACGTTTCAATTTTATGAACATTATAATCTCATTTTATCAACTTTTATCGTATAAAAATCAATGAACATGCAATACATAAGTAAAAGTCACGAAATTTTACATACAATATTTAAGAAATGCATGTGAGATCATATTAAAATTTCATGGCGAGAATCAACATGCAACTATTTTTAGTTAACTTTTAACTCATAAAATGCATGTTAACTCGGTTTAAACGCCAAAAATCAAAATAAATAGCAAATTAATCCCTAAAATCACGACATTTAACCACAACCATTTTGAGGTCAGTAGGTATACATGCACCAAATTTGTTTGTTAGAATCGTATTTTAACTCAAAATCTTTGATTTATTAGTTATCTTATAACTTTAATAAAAATGTCCAAAATGAACATGCATGCTACAAGCTAGCTCTGATACCACCTGAAAGTCCATAGACCTTAATTAGACTCCTCTAATTAGTTTCTAAATTACTTGTTAATTTAGTATTTAATGATCTATGTAACATGCATGCAAATATAAAGACATTTATATAAAAGAAGAAATTTCCTCACATTGATATGGAAAATATATGGGCACAACAAGAACACCTTCTTGTTGTTCTTGAGCTAATAATATGGATGAACAAGAAATCTCCAAACTAGAAGACCTCCTTCTAGTTGCACCAAGATGAACCCAAATAATCTACCCTTATTATTAACTAGATAATAAGATAGATATTATACTACTAATATTATGACTATATTACTACACTAGTAATACTTAGTAAATATTAGTATTTGAGAGTTTTTAGAGAGAAGATGAGTTTTGAGAAAAGTAAGGAAAATAAGCATGAATTGAATGAATAAAATGATCAACCATATTGCCCTTTTATAGGCAATATGGCCGGTCAAGGTGAGCTCTACAAGGCTCTCATTTTGTTTATTTTAGTCACATGCATTAGGGTGAAGTGTTGTAGTATAAGTGATGATTATATTCTTCTTGTTATGTCACTTTCAATTAGTAACTAAAGAGTGTAAACAAGAGCAACAATCATCACCATTGTAACTACAATCCAACCAGCCACAATGGCCTAGTTTGGTCCATTTTGATTTTGGATATTTGTCTCACAAATACTTATTGATCATATGGTTAATTATCTTGTATAATTAAGTGTTAATTTGATCATATAACAATTATATGACTCAATTAAATAAATAATATGTACTTAACATTTTAAGTAATATTTTACCATTATATCAATATATAATGTGTCCCACAATGCTTATTTAATTTATTTTACAACTCCTTGTAAATATAATTAACTAATTACCTCTATCTCAAAACCTCAACTAATTTAGTAATTTAACGATTAATTACTAAGTTAAATCTTATTTAATCGTATTAAAATAAGATAAAAATTTATTAGTCAATTATCGCTTAATTGAAAAAACAAGCTTAATCGAATTTGAGTTCATAACTCAATTTCTAACAATTAACTCTCGTACATATCGAATATATGTAATGTACTAATTAACTGTATCGTATACAAATAATTAGTTACTATTTGGATTTCATCCTTTAGGTGTGACCGAAAGGGATCAGTTGATCACCGCCGTCAAACGCCAATAACGTCAAACTCTAGTCAGCCAACCGTTATTGATTTACGTTAATCAACTGACTAATCATATATATAGTCAATAAATATCCCAATTATATTCCTTAATAAGATTTATTATGTGGCGCACTATTGTGGAGGACACCTACTCCAACACAGGCAGTGGAGTGTAAGGTCCTGCTTGGAAAGAACTCTTTGCCTTTTGGCAAGTAGAACACCTCCTAAGAATAGCTTGAACATCCCCTTCCATCCTAGGCCAGTAAAACTGATCTTGCAGGATATCCATGGTCTTCTGCACCCCAAAATGTCCTGCTAGCCCATTAGAGTGGACTTCCCTCACCAATAGGTCCCTGTATAAGCCTCTAGGGACACACAATTTGTTCCCCTTAAACATGTAACCTTCCTGCAGCTGATACTTGGTCTCTTTTACTCTAGGATTGTTCTGCAGGGCTAACCAATCCTCCATGAAATCAGGATCATCCTGGTACAGCTCCTTCATAAATTCAAAGCCTAGCACCCTTTGTTGGATTATCACCAGCATAGAATGTCTCCTAGACAAGGCATCTGCTACCACATTTGACTTTCCTTCCTTGTATTTGCTTGAGAAGTTAAAGGATTGAAGGTATTCAACCCATTTTGCATGCCTTGCACTGAGCTTGTGTTGGCCATTTATGTATTTCAGGGCCTCATGATTAGAGTGAAGTACAAAAGGCTTGGGTTTGAGATAATGGCTCCAGTACATGAGGGCTCTCACCAAGGCATAAAACTCCTTGTCATATGTGGAGTAATTGAGCTTAGCCCCATTGAGCTTCTCACTGAAGAAGGCCACAGGATTCCTTCCTTGGATGTGTACTGCTCCAATCCCTACCCCACTTGCATCATACTCTACTTCAAATAGCTGATCAAAATCAGGTAGAGCTAGTATAGGTGCCTCACAAAGCTTCATCTTGATGAGCTCAAAGGCTGCTTGTGCATGTTCAGTCCACTTGAACTCACCCTTCTTCATCCCTTCTGTTACAGGCACCATGATAGTGCTGAATCCTTGTATGAACCTCCTATAGAAGGAGGCTAGGCCATGAAAACCCCTAACCTCAGTGATGTTCTTGGGAGTAGGCCAAGACTTGATGGCTACAATCTTCTCCTGATCCACAGATATGCCCTTAGCATAGATGACATACCCCAAGAATTTAACCTCCTCAGCCATGAAAGTACACTTCTCCATTTTTCCAAAGAGCTTATGCTCTCTCAGTTTCAGAAATAACAGCTTTAGATGGTTCAGATGTTCAGATTTGCCCTTGCTATAGACCAGGATATCATCAAAGTACACCACAATGAAATGGCCCATGAAAGGCCTCAGGACTTCAGTCATAAGTCTTATGAATGTGCTAGGGGCATTTGAGAGACCAAATGGCATCACCAGCCATTCATAAAGCCCGTGCTTGGTTTTAAATGCTGTTTTCCACTCATCCCCCTCCCTGATTCTCACCTGGTGGTAACCTTGCCTAAGATCTATCTTGGAGAATAGACTGGCTCCACTTAACTCATCCAACATGTCATCCAGCCTTGGGATGGGGAACCTGTACTTGACAGTGATATTGTTAATGGCCATGCTGTCAATACACATTCTCCATGAACCATCCTTCTTAGGGACTAGGAGGGCAGGCACTGCACAAGGACTCAAAGATTCCCTGACAAATCCCTTTGACATTAGCTCCTCTACCTGCCTCTGCAACTCTTGGGTGGACTTGGGGTCACTCTTGTATGCTGGCCTGTTAGGTAGCATGGCACCTGGAATGAGGTCTATCTGGTGCTCTATGCCCCTTAGGGGAGGAAGTCCTGATGGTAGTTCTTCTGGAAATACATCCTCATGCTCATTGATCAGCTCCTTTACCTCTGGGGGAACCTCAACTAGTTCCTCAACCTGTTTGGACAAGAGGAAATACACAGGTTGTTCTTGTTCCACCTCTCTGAGCATGGCTGCCTCTGTGAGGAAAAGAAGCTCCTTGGATCCACTGGTACTAGGACTACCATAGTTCCTAGTGTTTGGAGGTAAAGGTGTAAGGACTATCCTTTGATTCCCATGTCTAAAAGTGTACACATTGGTCTTCTCTTTATGCAAGGCATCTTTATCAAACTCCCATGGTCTGCCCAGCAGTAAATGGCATGCATCCATAGGCACTACATCACAAGTCACCTCATCCTTGTAGGTGCCTCCAATAGAGAAGGACACTAAACATTGTTGATCAACCCTTACTTCAGCACCCTTGTTCAACCATCTGAGTTTGTAAGGGTTGGGGTGGGGTTTGGTCTCCAAGCCAAGCTTGTTAACCAAGGTAACTGAGGCTACATTGGTGCAACTTCCCCCATCTATGATCACATTACAAACCCTCCCTTGAATAGTACACCTGCTCCTAAAGATTAGAGATCTCTGGTCTTCTTCTAGAGGTTGATGCTGAGAGTGCATAACCCTCCAAAGGACAAGGCTGTGACCAGTGTCTGGTGGGGCTACTACCAAAGGGGCATCACCTTCCTCTTCCTGTTCTCATGTTCCCTCCTCCTGCTCATACTCAATGAGCCCTTCCTTTTCCCATTCCATGACTTCCACTGCTGTCAAGGCTCTTCTTGAGGGACAATCTCTCTTAAAGTGGCCATAGCCTTGACATTGATATCACTTTCTCTTTTCCTCTGAAGGAGTGAGGGTGGGTTGCTGACTTACAGGTGTCTTACCCTTGTCTAAGGGGTTCCTATTAACAGTTATAGGAGTCCTAGGACCTTCCCCAATTCTGACCCCAGCATAAGGTTTAGTCATAACAGGTTTGGTGAAAGATTTGGTTGTTTCTTTCCCCATTTTCTCAACCCTGAGGGATAGGTTAACCACATACTCAAAGGACCATAGGTAACCTTGTTAGCAATTACTGGGCTTAAACCTTCTAGGAATCTAGCAATTCTTTGTTCAGGTTTCTCAGTGATGTCACATTGAAGAGTAAGCTGTTCAAACTCTCTCAGATATGACTCAACAGATTTTTCATTTTATTTCAGTTTAGACAGCTTGTTGAACAAATCCTGGGTGTAATCCTTAGCAACAAACTTGTTCATCAATTTTTTCTTCAACTTAGACCAGGATTTGATGGGTTCTTTACCCTCCCTAGCCCTTAGACTCTTCATTGTTTCATACCACAGGGAAGCATACCCTTTCAATTTCAGAATAGCTACTTTAAAGGCTTTAGCATAATTGTATCCTTTATATTCAAAGGCTCTCTCTATATCCCTAAGCCATTCTAACAAATCATCAGGATTTAAGCTACCAGAAAACTCAGGAATGTCTACCTTGAGGTGTTTATCAGTGAGGCCATGCCCTGAAGCTCTGGTCCTTGTGGATTCATCTGAGTCTCAAGGCTCCTCTTCTTCAGGTGGTCTAACCCTGCCTCCTGGTTGACCTAGGCCTCTCCCACGACCTCTGCCTCTTCCTCCAGGAAACAATTGGTTGCCTATCACCTGATCCAAGGCTCTGGTTAGGGTGGTTACAATCCCAGTCAGGTCCTCCATCCTTGCTTCTACTCCTGCCAATCTCTCTTCACTCATTGGGCTATTTTTGTAGTTTTGAATGTAGTTTGGTTAAATGGACTCACAGTAGAAATAAACCTTAGCTCTGATAACCAATTTGAAACACCAAACTAGGGGGTAATGTAAGAATAGAAAACCATACAACACAAACAAGAGCAAGATAGGGAAACCCTCTATTCAAGGCTACCAAGACAAGCACAGGTAACTTTAAATGCAGTGAATCCTAAGTTAAACTCACTTACTAAGACAAGCACAAGTGAATGACCCTAACTCAGGCCAACAAACTAAGACTAGCACAAGTTTGTTGAAGGTTTTGAGCTAACCAAGACTGGCACAGGTTAACAAAGAAAGAGTAGAAAACTTTGGTTTTTTTCATTCAAGCATTCTGAGTTTCTTACAAGGCAAAAGGCTCTTTATATAGAGCATTACAAAAGATCTTCACCCTACAATATGAGACTACATCTAAGGCTTAAAATGACCCTTGAAATGACAAAAAATCAGATGCAAAATTCTACTAATAAGACGAGCAAAAACAGACTGCAACTACTTCAGAAAAAGCACTGAAAAGCAAACTTGTCTCCTTTCCTGAAATGGTATTGTTTGAGCAGTTTTCTTTGGGGTTGTTTGGGCTGTCTGGTGCTTCAAATGGAACCTTGAGAGGGAATTCTAAGGTCCTTCCAACGTCCTTATTAATACTACTAAAGGTCACACAAAAGTAAGTTGCCTTTGTTCATCCATTTGGTCTTGAAACCAGCCTGGCTCTCAAGTGACTGGTTAACTTATGGGCTGTTTTTCTTGAACTTCCAAGGACAATTTGGAAAACTTATCCGGGTCTTTTTTGTATCTAAGGACCTCAACTAGATGGGAAAAGAAGTTGGAGCCCTTGCTTAGACAAGTTCTGTAGGATATGTGGCCTGGAACTCGTACTAATGTCTGTGGGATTCCTCTGGTTGTTGCTGACTTGGGACCTTGTTACTCTGGTTTGCATGGCTTGTGTTGATGTTGTTGTTGCTTGATCATAAGCCTTTGAGGGTGTCATGGCTTGACTGTGTGTTGCTTGGACATGGTTACCTTTTGTTGCTTTTGAAAACTCAGCTGTTTGAACTTGATCTGCCTTGGACTGAGCATAGGTGTGTTTGTTGGTTGTTGCCTGAACTGGATTGTCAAATGAGGTTGCTCCCCTAGCTCCTGCTTCACCAAGGCAGGCTTATCTAAGTTCTAATAAGAGTGGTGAGTCCCAAGGAGCAGCAAAACACCCAGAGCAAAGCAGCAAGACAAAAAGAACAACAGATTTCCATTTCAGGAAAAATCCAAAAACTCCTTTATTGCTTTTTGCATCATTCTGTTTTGTGTCTTTGTGTCTGTACTAGCTAGTTGTTAAACTCGTCCTCTTGTGAGGCTCTTAATTAGTTAGCTGTTGTAGTAGTTCAAGCCCAAGGTTGGCCCTTAGATGGACTTTACATCCAAAGGTTCACCTTGTATCAGCCTCCCTATATAAGGAGGGTCTTATGTATTGTTTTAATCAAATTTTATGAATGAATTAGCCTTGAGAAATCTCTCAAATCTTTCAAACTTGTGCTAAGTGTTGTAGTTTGAGTCAAGCCTGATATATCTCCAAGGTGTCTGATCAGTGCCTTGCTTTGTGAGTCAAGTTAAGTCTGTGCATTGCTGTGATTAACTTGCTTGCTGTTGAGTATAAGTCTAGAGTGTTTGTGCATTGCTGTAATGCTCTAAACCTGTCTCATAACTAGTCTTTGAGTCCTTTTCTCTTGTGCCTTGCTGTAGGGGAAGTTCTCTAAGTCATATCTTTGAGTCTCAGTTAAAATTTACATCACCCTCTCTAAAACAGCCTCCATTTCTGTCTATTTGTTTTCAGTTTAAGTAAACATAGTAAGAGTATCCTTAAACTCACAAGCCTTAGTAGTTTACACTCCAAATTGGTATCAGAGCTTTGGTTGAGAGTCTTAGTGAGTTCATTTTCCCTAACCACATTTAAAAACACAAAAAGAACCCAATGAGTGAAGAGAGAATCACCAACTTAGAGACTATGGTAGAAGGCATAACCAGAACTGTCACACAACTCACAAGGGCTGTGAATGAGGCTCTTGATGGCAATCTTGCCATAGGAGGAAGAGGCACAGGACGTGGAAGAGGCCAAGGAGGAGGCAGAGGAAGGCCACCTGATGATGAAGAGTATCCAGATTCAGATGACTCAACAAGGAGCAGGGCTTCCATCCACAGGCACATAGACAAGCATCTTAAGGTAGACATCCCTGAGTTTTCTGGTAGTCTTAATCCTGATGATTTGTTAGAATGGTTAAGAGAAGTAGAAAGAATCTTTGAGTATAAAGGATACAATGATTCTAAGTCTTTTAAAGTAGCCATCCTTAAACTGAAAGGGTATGCTTCTCTTTGGTATGAAACCATGAAAGGGTTAAGGGCTAGGGAAGGGAAAGAACCCATCAAATTTTGGACTAAACTGAAAAAGAAACTGTTAGATAAGTTTGTTGCTAAGGATTACACCCAGGATTTGTTCATCAAGTTGTCTAAGTTGAAATAAGGGGATAAATCTGTTGAATCCTATTTGATATAGTTTGAACAGCTTACCTTGCAGTGTGATATAAATGAGAAACCTGAGCAAAGGATTGCTAGGTACTTAGAGGGTCTAGATAAGAGCATTGCTAACAAGGTTAGGATGCAACCTCTGTGGTCATTTGATGATGTTGTTAACTTATCTCTGAGAATTGAAAAGATAGGAAAGACTAAGTCTGTTACACCAAAACGTGTTAGGCCTTTTCAAACCAGGCCTTACAGTGGGTTGAGGACCATTGATACCCCTAAGACAGCACCCCAACCTACCTTAGACAAGGGAAGGGCATCATGGGTCAGAAGCCAAGCACTTCATTGACTGAGAATAGAATCAGATGTTTCCAATGTCAAGGTTATGGACATTTCAAGAAGGATTGCCCTTCTAAGAAGACCTTAACTATAATGGAGGTTGAGACTTGGGAAAAAGAAGGTCTAGTTGAGTATGAGAGGGATGAGCCTGAGGTTGAAGAAGTGGTGAGTGAGGAAGAAGAGTCTAGTCAGGAGGCGATAGTGGCACTCCCTGACACAGGCCACAGCTTGGTTCTATGGAGGGTAATGCATTCACAACAGATACCTTTGGAGGAGGATCAAAGGTCCCTCATTTTCAGGAGTAGATGCACCATACAAGGGAGGGTTTGTAACCTCATCATAGATGGAGGAAGCTGTACTAATGTGGCCTCAGTCACTATGGTTGACAAGCTGAAGCTAAGCACTCAGGAACACCCTCACCCCTATAAGTTGAGATGGCTGAGTAAGGGAGTAGAGGTTAAGGTGGACAAGCAATGTATGGTCCCATTCTCCATTGGAAGTGTGTACAAAGATGAAGTGCTGTGTGATGTGGTTCCAATGGATGCCTGTCACTTATTATTAGGAAGGCCATGGGAGTTTGATAAAAGCTCCATACACCAAAGAAGAAGCAACACCTATTCCTTCAAACATGGGAGCAGGAAGGTGACATTAGCCCCTTTGCCACCTCATCAGAAGAGTTATGGGAGTCCCAGTATGGCTGAAGACTTTAGTGGAGTCTTGTTTCTATCTGAATCAGCAATGGTCAAAGAGTGTAGTGAGGAACAACCTGTATTGATGCTGCAATCAAAGGAGGTTCAGGAAGAGGAGTCTATTGTAATCCCTGCAGAAGTTAAACTCCTCATTAATCAATTCAAGGAAGTGTTCCCAGAGGAACTTCCTGATGGCTTACCCCCTTTGAGAGGAATTGAACATCAGATAGACCTTGTGCCAGGGTCTGTACTACCTAATAGACCAGCATATAGATGTGATCCTAAGGCTACACAAGAACTGCAGAAACAGGTTGGGGAATTGATGAGCAAAGGGTTTGTAAGGGAGTCCTTAAGTCCATGTGTTGTGCCTGCATTATTGGTCCCTAAGAAGTATGGAACTTGGAGGATGTGCATAGATAGCAGGGCTATCAATAACATCACTGTCAAGTACAGGTTCCCTATACCTAGGCTTGATGACATGCTGGATGAGCTTAGTGGGTCAAGGTTCTTTTCTAAGATTGATTTGAGGCAAGGTTACCATCAATTGAGGATCAGGGAAGGAGATGAGTGGAAGACAGCCTTCAAAACAAAGCATGGCCTCTATGAGTGGCTTGTCATGCCTTTTGGTCTGTCAAATTCCCCAATTACCTTCATGAGATTAATGACAGAAGTGCTTAGGCCTTGTCTAGGGAAATTTTTAGTAGTATACTTTGATGATATTCTCATCTACAGCAAGAGCAAGGATGATCATTTGAGGCATCTTGAGGCTGTGTTTGAGATACTCAAGGAGAGTAAACTCTTTGGGAAGCTTGAGAAATGCACCTTTATGACTGAGGAAGTTAAGTTTCTAGGATATGTGGTGTCTAGTAGAGGCATTTCAGTGGATCAAGACAAGATCATTGCTGTTCAGTCTTGGCCTGTTCCTAGGAACATCCAGAAGTAAGACGGTTTCATGGCTTAGCATCTTTCTACAGAATATTCATTAAGAACTTCAGCACCATTGCAGCACCCCTCACTGAATGTATGAAGAAAGGAGAGTTCACTTGGACTGAGAATGCTTTGCAGGCTTTCAAATACATAAAGAAACTCCTGTGCAGTGCACCTATCCTCAGGTTACCAGACTTTAATTGCCTATTTGAGGTTGAATGTGATGCAAGTGGAGTGGGAATTTGAGCTGTCCTCATCCAAGAGAAGAAACCTGTAGCCTATTTTAGTGAAAAACTAAGTGGTGCCAAGCTGAGATATTCTACATATGATAAAGAGTTCTATGCTCTTGTCAGGGCTCTAAGGCATTGGAGTCATTACCTGAAGCCCAAGCCTTTTGTCCTACACTCTGATCATGAGGCATTGAAATACATAGGAGGTCAGCATAAGTCACAGGCATGTGACAGGGTTGTCGCGTACCCTAATCCAAGATAAATAACCCAGACTAGGCTAACAACAAATTAATGTAATTAGGGAAGTAAGGGGTCGATCTCGGGGAGACGGGAGATACTTGTGAATAGTTGTGGTTAGAACTCTACCCTGGACGATTGGCAAATGTTTGTCACTAATTACTAAATAATAACAATGCAATAAAGAAAAGAATCTAGGGAAGTAGGTTCACACATGTAGATTAACATATTGATGAAATTGGATTTAGGATGTGCAAATAATTCATTGTGAGTTCGTAAGAATGATGTGTTCATTACAATCATAGATCAGATGGTCTAGCAGGCTTTTAGGCGATTTACTAGGTCTTAATCTACCATGTCATGCTTTGTCTATTCAATTCTCGTATGTCTACCTTGGAAAAGAATTCCATACTAGTCAAATGATTTTGGCCAAAAATCGATAACTATCGTTACAATCCAAACATGCATAGACACAACGTTTTAAAGGCACAATTCCTTTTATCCAATTATCATCTTTTAATCAATCTAACATGGCTATCCTACACCCTAGAAAGGTGACTACTTATGCATGATTAACAATGAAAAGGAAACTAAGATTATAAAACTAAGAATGATAAACATGATAAAGGAAATACTAAAAGACAATGAAACTATAATGTAAAGACGAGAATAAAGATTACCGAAAAGGATGAGCAAAGATTGAAATGGAATAAGAACTTGAATAGGAAATGCAAACCCGGAAACTTGAATTCCAATTACAACTAGAACAACTACAATTGAAGAAAACTTAGAACTAGACTAAACTAAACTAGAGAAAACTAAAACTAAACTAAACTAAGAAAGAAGAAAAACTAAACTAAAGAGAAATGTAAGAAGAGAAGAGATGTTGTGTGAAGAGATGATTTGATATGAGGGGCTAGAGCATCTATTTATAGCATTAGGGTTTCGAGGAGAAGAGGTCGGGCATTAAACACATAGGTCAAAAATAGGAAGTTGTAGCCGTCATGCTCGGATCAGCACACTTACCCGGTTGGGTACACACTTACCCGATCGGGTATGTGGTCTTCTGGAAGCATTTGACTAACGTTTCATCTTCCTTTGCTTTGACTTGACTTCCAACATCCCCCTTGACTTCTACAATCGGGTTTGTTGGTAGGGTTTGATGCAAAGCGATGAATTCTTTCGCCTAACTGATTGATCTTCTGACAACTACGAAACTGTCTTTGCTTCTTCTCTCTTTCGAATTAGGGAACCTTATTGAAATGCCTTTCACTTGGTCAAGCTTGCTTATTCAAATTGTTGGGTTCTAGGCAAATGCTCGGGAATATAGAAAAAGGGCGTAGAAACGTCACTTTCCCTACAAAACAGGTTAGAACATAGGAATTCGCCTAGAAGACGATATTAGCTCATAAAGTGGCTTAACAAAGTACAAATGACATACAAAACCGAGCTAAATTGGGGGTTAAAACCATACAAATATTCACTTATCAAACTCCTCCAAGCTAAACCTTTGCTTGTCCTCAAGCAAACATAACAAACAATACCAGGACAAGGTTGCAAGCATTGCTACTACACCATCACGAAACAAATCTCAACATAAAGCTTTGGAAACATAATGAATCATAACCCAAAAACAACGTGGGCAAGAATGATACATAAACATGGCTGAGATTTACATAACGGCGTAGCACAAAGAATTTCACTATAGAATTTCGGCTCTTGCATGATCTTTTGATAAATGGACTCTCACGGCACACTCGAACACTCATTGTAAAAGGTGATTTCTTTATGTGTAAATGTGTTTGAGACACTCACCTATCTACGACTTATGAAAATGTGTCCGTAGTCTAATATGGTAAACAATTTAAAACACAAGTCAAAGTCATAATGCACATAGAAAAGAAGCCGAAACAATGAAGAAGGCTTTGGGAAATGGTTAAAAGGTGGACAAACAGTTATGGTCATGTGAAGGTTAGAATGAGCTAGCAACTGACCAATGATAAATGAATACTCAATCCAAACTTTCGATCAATTTCCCAGAAGACGAAAAACGAAGACAGAAGTAACAGATTGGCTTATTACACACGAAACACAAGGGTAAACTCTTTCTGAATATTGACTTGACATTTTGAGGAGATACTCGCAACTTCTTCTAATTTTTATTTCTTTTTCGATTTCTCTTTTTTTTTCTTTTCTTTTTCTATTTCATTCATTTTTTTTCTTTTCTGAACATAACATCACTTCTTGTACATTTTCGTTCTCTCAAATTCACTTTGTCATATAAGAACAAATCTTTTCAAAAGAGCACCCACACACCATAGTCTAGCTACTAGCTCAAAAGGTAGGCAGTTTTTATGTGTAGCTGTTATTTTGTGAAGCATTTGTATGAAGGGGCTTTTTTTGAGGGGCAAATTAAAGTGAAAAAGGCTTCAAATCATAGTGAATCATGAATGCAATGCTTATAGAAATGAAATGAGAACCATACTTATGCGTTTTGACATGACACACATCACAAGGAGAACTACACACACCTAGATGAGACTGGTTATAGATGTACCGGTCTAAGGAGGTTCTACCTTACAATATATGTAACTTGCCAAATGTCAAGATCAAGCGTACTCATCTATAGTTTCATTCCATGCCTACTGTGTACAAGACATCTTCATGTATGCACAATTCAATGAATATTGAATCATTATCTTTTGAAAGCTCTTAGTTTGGGAAATGTAACATGATGGTATAGTAGACAAACAAGCAAAGCACGAAAAGCATTCAATTATGTTCAGAAATTCTTAAATTTTCTCAAAAATCTTCTTTTTCTTTTATTCAAAATTTGAAAAATGATAAACTAAAATGCAAAATGGGAAAATGCAATCCCTCCCCCAAGCTAAACATCACATTGTCCTCAATGTGAGTACGAAGACAAAACATGCAACGAGATGCTTAATGGGAAGAAGGGTAAAAAGGAAATGAAAGAAGAGTGAAGCGTACTAGTGAGTGCGGACTCCCCCAAGCTAGTCTTTTGGACTTGACAAGGAAGGTCTTCATAGATTCTTCAAAAACTCTTTCATCTGCAAAATAAATCCTAACAACGAAGAAGGGAATACAAAAATAAAAATGCAAAAAGAAAAGGAACACGGGTTGCCTCCCGAGAAGAGCAATTTAAATGTCTTGCTAGACTCTTTATTAATGAAAATCATTCTTTGTGCCTTAAAAAGCATGTCAATGCCCTTATAAGTCGATCATATACCTGCGCATGAGCTATACAAAAACATATGTAAGCAATTGACAAGATATAGGCATGAAATATTGAAGGTAAGAATTGATATATCTTATCATTGTGCGCATGACAAACTTCATAGATGACCACTGAACTGCTCCACTCGTCAGTGAGAGATGGAGTGAAATGTTTAAGATCATGGAACAAACAATTAGTTCCCAAAATATCATTAGTGGACTCTAATTGGGGGTAGGGTGAATCAAAGGATTGGGAATCAAAAATGGGTGGTTGATCCCACTTAATTTCAAGGCTGCGTTCACAAAACCCAGTATCATTTTCAAATAAATCTGGAATATCCTTAGCGAAGGGATTTTCAAAGAAATCTGATGACTCGATCGACCACTCTCCATTGGAGTCACAAATGGGCTTAACAACATCCTTGTCTAAAGTCTCGACTACCATATGGTCAATATCAATAATGGGGGTCTCAAAATTGTCAAATGGAACGACACTAGAGTGACTTTCAATAGAAAAGGTTGGACCATCATCATCGTCATCTATTAATTCATATGATTGGGGAGAATTAGACTCACATGGGGGACATGAAAAAGCACAGGAGAAAATAGACTCACATGGGGGGGCTGAAAAAGCATAAGGAAAATTGATTGGCTTACAAATTTTAAACGTGGGTTCTTCCTTTTGCCCTTTGAGTATTTGAAGTTGAGCCCTGATTTCATTGATTTGCTCTTGGATTCTCAACCGCCGGTGCGTTTCATCCAGAGATTGGGATGCCATAAAGTCCAAGAAAATCCAAAGTTCCTTTCCTCTCTTCTGATAAAAACTTCCAGCACTCAATTGCATAGCCAGGTTACGACACTTAATGAGCATTCCATGAATCACGACATTCCTCATATAGGTCTCATCAAGGGTTTACCCAAGAGAGATAATATGGTTTGACTAGCTATAAAATCGGTCGAGGTATTCATGGAAAGGCTCATTCTCGCATTGTGGTGGTTGGAAATAGATAGTCATTAAGAGAAAATAAAGCAATCCCTTTGAAAGAAAAATATTCCTATTACCTGAAAACAGTCACTACACTACAAGGAAAGGATGAGAAAAATCGCAAGGAACAAGTGTTCCTCAACACAAAAGAAAACAAGAAAAAAGAAAAAAAAAAACAAGGTAAAACTCTACTAATCACAAATAAACAAAACCGTGCTCCCCGGCAACTGCGCCAAAATTTGACAGGGTTATCGCGTACCCTAATCAAAGATAAATAACCCAGACTAGGCTAACAACAAATTAATGTAATTAGGGAAGTAAGGGGTCGATCTCGGGGAGACGGGAGATACTTGTGAATAGTTGTGGTTAGAACTCTACCTTGGACGATTGGCAAATGTTTGTCACTAATTACTAAATAATAACAATGCAATAAAGAAAAGAATCTAGGGAAGTAGGTTCACACATGTAGATTAATATATTGATGAAATTGGATTTAGGATATGCAAATAATTCATTGTGAGTTCGTAAGAATGATGTGTTCATTACAATCATAGATCAGATGGTCTAGCAGGCTTTTTATGCGATTTACTAGGTCTTAATCTACCATGTCATGCTTTGTCTATTCAATTCTCGTATGTCTACCTTGGAAAAGAATTCCATACTAGTCAAATGATTTTGGCCAAAAATCGATAACTATCGTTACAATCCAAACATGCATAGACACAACGTTTTAAAAGCACAATTTCTTTTATCCAATTATCATTTTTTAATTAATCTAACATGGCTATCCTACACCCTAGAAGGGTGACTACTTATGCATGATTAACAATGAAAAGGAAACTAAGATTATAAAACTAAGAATGATAAACATGATAAAGGAAATACTAAAAGAAAATGAAACTATAATGTAAAGACGAGAATAAAGATTACCGAAAAAGGATGAGCAAAGATTGAAATGGAATAAGAACTTGAATAGGAAATGCAAACCCGGAAACTTGAATTCCAATTACAACTAGAACAACTACAATTGAAGAAAACTTAGAACTAGACTAAACTAAACTAGAGAAAACTAAAACTAAACTAAACTAAGAAAGAAGAAGAACTAAACTAAAGAGAAATGTAAGAAGAGAAGAGATGTTGTGTGAAGAGATGATTTGATATGAGGGGCTAGAGCATCTATTTATAGCATTAGGGTTTCGAGGAGAAGAGGTCGGGCATTAAACACATAGGTCAAAAATAGGAAGTTGTAGCCGTCATGCTCGGATCAGCACACTTACCCGATCGGGTACACACTTACCCGATCGGGTATGTGGTCTTCTGGAAGCATTTGACTAACGTTTCATCTTCCTTTGCGTTGACTTGACTTCCAACATCCCCCTTGACTTCTACAATCGGGTTTGTTGTTAGGGTTTGATGCAAAGCGATTAATTCTTTCGCCTAACTGATTGATCTTCCGACAACTACAAAACTGTCTTTGCTTCTTCTCTCTTTTGAATTAGTGAACCTTATTGAAATGCCTTTCACTTGGTAAAGCTTGCTTCTTCAAATCGTCGGGTTCTAGGCAAATGCTCCGGAATATAGAAAAAGGGCGTAGAAACGTCACTTTCTCTACAAAACAGGTTAGAACATAGGAATTCGCCTAGAAGACGTATTAGCTCATAAAGTGGCTTAACAAAGCACAAATGACATACAAAACCGATCTAAATTGGGGGTTAAAACCATAAAAATATTCACTTATCAGCATGCTAAATGGGTGGAGTTCCTTCAGTCATTCACCTTTTCTAGCAAATACAAAGAAGGAAAACAAAATGTGGTAGCTGATGCATTGTCTAGGAGATGCACTCTGCTATCAACCATGGAGCAAAGGGTTCTTGGGTTTGATTTCATGAAGGATATGTATCAGGAAGATCCAGACTTTGCAGAAGATTGGTTAGCACAGAAAGAGGGAACAAGGACCATTGATTCACCCTGCACACTAAAAAATGGATTCCTGTTCAAAGGAAACAAGTTGTGTGTTCCCATAGGTTCTTATAGGAGTCTATTGATCAAGGAAGTGCATGGAAGTGGCCTTGGAGGACACGTTGGGGTTCAGAAGACTGTGGATATACTGCAGGATCATGTCTACTGGCCTAAGATGATGGGAGAGGTCCAAATAGTGCTCAGGAGGTGTGGTTTCTGTCAAAAGGCCAATAGTTCATTTCAGGCAGGACCTTACACTCCCCTACCAGTCCCATGTAGGCCTTGAGAAGATGTAAGTATGTATTTCATAGTAGCATTGCCTAGAACAGCAAGAGGGAAAGATTCTATCATGGTAGTTGTGGATAGGTTCAGCAAGATGGCCCATTTCATTGCTTGTAAGAAAACTGAGGATGCTGTGAGTGTGGCAGAGCTATATCTTGATGAGGTGGTAAGGTTACATGGAGTTCCAAGAACTATTGTATCTGACAGAGACACAAAGTTTATGAGTCATTTCTGGAGAACATTGTGGAAGCTGCTTAATACCAGGTTGTTGTTTAGCACCTCCTATCACCGTCAAACAGATGGACAAACTGAGGTGACCAACAAGATCTTGAGGTGTATAGTCAGCAAATCTCTCAAAGATTGGAATTTAAAGCTGGCTCAAGCAGAGTTCTCTTTCAATAGAGCTCCATCAGCAGCCACATGCCACTCTCCCTTTGAAGTGGTCTATGGTACTAACCCCTTAATGCCTTTGAATTTGTCTAATGTGTGCAGGTCAGAGATCCACTATGATGCCAAGAAGAGGGTGGAGCAAATGCTAAAACTCCATGAATCAGTCAGAAAACAAATTGAGAGGACCAATGATCTATACAAGAAGAATGCCAAGGTTCCTAAGGTCAAGAAAGACTTTGCACCAGGAAACTTAGTGTGGATCAACCTAAGGAAAGAAAGGTTCCCTTCCAAAAGAAAGAATAAGCTAGAGCCAAGAGCAGATGGTCCTTTTCAAGTCACAGAGAAGATAGGTCCTAATGCCTACAGAATTGATCTACCAGGAGAATATGCAGTTCATGAAACATTCAATGTTGGAGGCCTTAGTCCCTTCTATGAAGACTCTTAGGGAGAGGAAGACACAGGCTTGAGGTCAAGCCCTTTTCAAACTGGGGAGGCTGCAGGAGGAGCTCACCCAAGGGACCTTGATGATCAAGCCACAAGCCAGACAAGCCAGACAAGCCTAACCCCAAGACCTCCTCAGATGGAAGCTCGAGTCACAAGGTCCAAACAACAATCCATGGCAAGCCAAATTCAAGCCAAACCAAGCCAAGACATTGAGGAAGATAGTACAGGGTTCACCAAGCCATGCCAAGGTCCATTTCAGTCCACATTGCCCACACAAGCCAGAAACAATGCCAGTCAGAGCTCAGCAGACCACTTAGCAAACCCATCACCAAGAAGGTACACCAGAGCATCCCAGCCACCCCCACCATGGCCTACCATCAAGCCAACTTATTAATCAACATGTTTGTCCAAGAAAGATCCTTTAGAAGTCTAGCAAAAACTCAAGTTACAAGAAGCCCAAGGTAGAGTCCAATGAGCATCATGCATAGCAGAGAAAGTACAAGTCCAGATGTGATTTCCTTTTGTCTAAGTCAACTTGTCCTCATCCAAGGCAGGTTTATCTATGTTCTAATAAGATCGGAGAGTCCAAAGGAGCAGCAAAACACCCAGAGCAATGCAGCAAGACAACAAGAACAACAGATTTCCATTTCAGGAAAAATCCAAAAACTTCTTTATTGCTTTTTGCATCATTCTGTTTTGTGTCTTTGTGTCTGTACTAGTTAGTTGTTAAACTCGTCCTCTTGTGCGGCTCTTAATTAGTTAGCTGTTGTAGTAGTTCAAGCCCAAGGTTGTCCTTAGATGGACTTTACATCCAAAGGTTCACCTTGTATCTGCCTCCCTATATAAGAAAGGTCTTATGTATTGTTTTAATCAGATTTTATGAATGAATTAGCCTTGAGAAATCTCTCAAATATTTCAAACTTGTGCTAAGTGCTGTAGTTTGAGTCAAGCCTGATACATCTCCAAGGTGTCTGATCAGTGCCTTACTTTGAGAGTCAAGTTAAGTCTGTGCATTGCTGTGATTAACTTGCTTGCTGTTGAGTATAAGTCTAGAGTGTTTCTGCATTGCTGTAATGCTCTAAACCTGTCTCAGAAATAGTCTTTGAGTCCTTTTCTCTTGTGCCTTGCTGTAAGGGAAGTTCTCTAAGTCATATCTTTGAGTCTCAGTTGAATTTACATCACCCTCTCTAAAACAGCCTCCATTTCTGTCTGTTCTTTTTCAGTTTAAGTAAACATAGTAAGAGTATCCTTAAACTCACAAGCCTTAGTAGTTTACACTCCATTCAACATCAACAACCACGGGCTCATCGTTATGCTTACCACTTCTTGAGGAAATGGCATTTACAGTTTTGTGAGGTTGGTAACATTGTGAAGGCAACTGCCCTTGCTTTTGATGGTTATTAGAAGAGGCATATTGGGAAATTTTAGCTTCCAACAGTTTGATGGCGGCATCCTTAGTTTGATCGTTCTCCTGGAATTGAGCTATTATGGTGTCTTGCCTTTGAGCCAATTGCATCAACATGGCTTCAAGTTTACTTACACCATTGTCACTTTGTTGAGATGTAAAGGATGGAAATTGTTCTAGCTTTTGTGTAAGAAGGGCTACTTGTGCTTGTAAAAGTGTCAAAGTGGGGTCCTCTTACTTAGATTTCAATGGTATGGAGCGGGAATTCCTATAGTGAGAATCGTGAATTGCCATGGATTCAATGGTAGTGTGAGCAATTTCAACATTGATTTGATCAAATCTTCCATTGTTAGCAGAATCCAGGATATGACGGGACTCTATATAACACCCATTATAGAATGTGATGGCAAGGAGCCATGGATCTATCCCATGATGAGGACACTCCCTTTGCAAGACCTTGTACCTCTCCCAAGCTTCATATAGGCTCTCATCATCCCCTTGTCGGAAACCAGTGATTTGACTTCTCAACAAAGCGGTCTTCTCTGGAGGAAAGTACTTTTGGTAGAAGGCAAGAGCTAAACTCTCCCAATAGGTGACACCTAATGTAACCTCATCAAGGCTATGTATCCACAACTTTGCCTTACCCCTCAAAGAGAATGAGAAAAGCATGTGCAGCAGGAGCTCACTTAAGGGACCTTGATGATCAAGCCACAAGCTAGACAAGCCAGACAAGCCTGACCCCAAGACCCCCTCAGATGGAAGCTCGAGTCAGAAGGTCCAAACAACAAGCCATGGAAAACCAAATTCAAGCCAAACCAAGCCAAGACATTGAGGAAGATAGTCCAGGGCTCACCAAGCCATGCCAAGGTCCATTTCAGTCCACATTCCCCACACAAGCCAGAAACAATGCCAGTCAGAGCTCAGCAGACCAGTTAGCAAACCCAGCACCAAGGAGGTACATCAGAGCATCCTAGCCACCCCCACCATGGCCTAGCATCAAGCCAACTCGTTAATCAACAAGTTTGTCGAGGAAAGTTCCTTTAGAAGTCTAGCAAAAACTCACGTTACAAGCAGCCCAAGCTAGAGTCCAATGAGCATCATAACAGAGAAAGTACAAGTCCAGATGTGATTTCCTTTTGTCTAAGTCTACTTGTCCTCATCCAAGACAGGTTTATCTAAGTTCTAATAAGAGTGGAGAGTCCCAAGGAGCAGCAAAACACCCAGAGCAAAGCAGCAAGACAACAAGAACAACAGATTTCCATTTCAGGAAAAATCCGAAAACTGCATTATTGCTTTTTGCATCAGTCTGTTTTGTGTCTTTGTGTAACACCCGTAAATGTACCCTATTTTTATAGTGAAAATATTTTACGGATACTTTTCAATGAAATTTAGTTTTAATCCTAAATTTAATTTTTCGAGTCGAATTTAGAATTTCCGAGTTCGTATTTGGAATTTCCGCGAGATTCCATGTGAATCCCGTCTTAAGGCGACTTTGACTTTTTCTTGACTTTTCCTTATACATCTCATACTCCCTCTTAACCTATTTCATTCCTCACACAACTCAACTTACTTCATCACTAAGAAACCCAAATCAAAACCTTGCCTCCATTTTCATCCAATCTTTGAATCGCCATATCTCATTCGTTTCTTGCTCAAATTCACGTAAGTTCGTCTTATTCTTCCCCTCCTAACTTCCTCTATCCGTATTGGTAATAAAATTACCGTCTTTCTCGCTTTTCAACTTTCCGTCTTTCTCAAGGTGAAGTAAATTCATCTTTTATTAACTATTTTGTAGGTGGTGACCTTCAAGATCCCGACAAAGACTATTTCCTAATTGAAGAGGACCTTGACGCGGAGTGAAGACGCATAAAGGTAACGGTGAAGGGTTACTCGATATCATTTACGTGTTTTATATGATTTCTAGGCTAGTAATCGTATTTAGATTATGGTTAGTATGCTTAGGGATTTTATTATTGATGATGGATATTGTTTGTTGTGAAATTATATGAGTATGAATGATTTATGATGATAGTTGAAAATGGTTGATTGTTGATACTTAATGAAACAAGGCAATTTCGTGTACTACGGACCCCAGCCGGGCGACCAGCAGCCGGTCTGACCACCGGCTGAGGCACTGGCTGTATATTTTGGTAGTTACGTATGATATTATGCATGAAGTTGGTCTCAGCCGGTCGACCGGCAGCCGGTCAGACCACCGGCTGAGACACCCCTCCTTTCCTTCTTGTTTTTCATAATACCCTTGGTCCTTAGCCGGGTGACCGGCAGCCGGTCCACCTGACCGGCTGGGACACCCTGTATTTTCATTTTGTTTTTCATATGATACATGGCCTTAGCCGGTTGACCAGCAGCCGGTCCACCTGATCGGCTGGCACGTGCTAGAAGGTGTTTGTGATTTTTGTTTACGATTTTCATTTATAATATTTCCGCTGGTTCGTTTATCGTATGAATTTACGTAGTGACTTAAAATATTAATGTTTTGAATATATGATATTCCATTCGCTTGTATCACATGTTTTGGGACAGTTTTTGGTATGTTCCACTTTGAGTCGGTTTTTACAAATGATACGGTTTGAGCACTATTTTGTCTTGTGCTCTGTACTCTCATTTCCTTGGCTACCTCCACGTTTGTAAGGCTGGAATGTCGGAATGGGGATGTTCCTACTGCTTAATTGTATGTGTAGTGGGCATACGACGACGTTGTTGGGAGTTGAACGCTTTGTGTTGATCGACTCGGCCGTCAAATGTTGTGTACTTGCGAGGTGGTGTTATTTGCATGTAGCAAACCGCTTGTTATGAGGCTTGTGCTCTTTTCCGCCTCTTTCGTGAATTGTATCTACCGAGTCTTGGATGCGAGACGTTTATCGCATGTCGAACCGGAAAATGTGATTTCAGGATTCTAGCCAGATTTAGACTAGGACCGGGTATTTATATCCTCCTCCTACCGGAGGAAATTAGTCCACATATACGAAATGTGATCGTGTATGCGTTCAGGGAAATGTTTATCTCGTGGATGCCTGTTAATCATACTTGCCATGTACACGGTGCTAGTGCGTTTCATTTACCGTGAGAGATGTCGTCATTGTGTCGTTATGTTTGAATGCGTGATTACATGATTGATTATTCATGGTCATTGCATGCCTTGGCATGGTTTGTTTGTCGAGTCTCAATCTTATCAAACTTATACCGCTAACGGTGAGATGTAAGCCCTAGTGAGCGTATTCGGTTGCCTAAGAGTGTCTTCCCCGAGTCTTGTATAACATGATGGATTCGGACTTGTAACTCTTATGCTCTCATTATGATATATCGAATTGCCTATTTATCCTTATCGTATTTCACATGTATATCTAAATATGCATGCTTCTACTTTTGTATTTCCTACTATGTACGTTTAATGTGATATGGCTGGGAGAACCCGGAGTTACTCCCCACTGACTGTGGCGTTCATGTTTTTCATGGATGAACAGGTTGCTTGATTTGGATGGCTTTTTGATATGATATTTTGGGTTCGGGTGTGAGCTAGCGGGCGTTGTCCCTGGAAGTTTCACCTCTAGACGATTTTAGCTAGTTTGCTAAACACTTTGACATTTACAAACATTTTGAGAGACTCCGTCTCTTTGTTGTATTTCGTATTTTAGTTTGTAATATTTGACACTCCTCGTATACTTCTTCTTGCATGTATAAAAGTTTTTAAAACTTCCTATTTCCGCTATATAATTCACATGCTTGTATGATTTTATACTTCCGCATTCGCGAGGGTTGTCACAGTTGGTATCAGAGCTTTATCGCTCCCGACGCACACACGTGAACCCTAACTTAAACTACTTGACCTTAAAATAATAAATGAGAGTTGGGTAGAAGTTAAGGACTTTACTTGGTAGTCTATTTGTTTATGCTAATTGATAGGAATAACTTAATTTGTTTTTGTTTCTTATGAAGATGGTTAGACCACGTCTAGTTGAGAATGTTATGTTGGAAGCTCTCACTCAAGTGCTGAAAAATCAGCAAGATGCGGCTTTAGCTCAAGCCAACCAAGTTCCCCCTAGAAGGGAGGATAACCATCAAGGTGGCTACGCATGTGTAGCTGGACAAATAGCAAGGAGTAAAATTGTACCGTATGGTGGAGAACCGGAACCTACGGAGTTATCCGATTGGTTCCGTGAGATGGAGAGGCAGTTCGATCTATACCAAGTCCGCGAAGAGGACAAGGTGAGGATCGCAAAGCACTTCCTTGTGAGGGAAGCTGATAACTGGTGGGCTATCACAAGTGCCACCGCTGTTCTTGAAGAGGACTTCAACTGGGCTTGTTTCAAAGCTCTTGTGGAAGGTAGATTCTATCCTAAAGAGCTTAAACAACAAAGGCTCAAGGAGTTCATTGATTTTAAGCAAGGCAACTTGTCAGCTCAGGACTTCACTACGGAGTTCAATAAGCTTGCTCATTTTGCTCCAAGACTTATCCGAGATGATGAGGACCGAGCGTTCTATTACCGAAACAAGTTGAGTTCCGTTCTGCAAAGTAAAGTGAGGAGGAATGCCTCCTCATTTGGAGATCTTTATGATGATGCCTTGTCGGCCAAGAATTCTATAATGGCTATTAGAGATGAAGCTTTGATGAATAATCCCTCTCCTTCTTATGCTCCTAGGCCGAATGTTTATGGGAAGAGACCGTTTATTCCGTCTCCTTCTAATTCTTATGCTAACAAGAGGAGATTCAATCCTCCTTCCAATGCAAATACAAGAAATCCTGCTCCTTTCATTCCTAGAGCTACTTCAAATGTGGCTCATAAGCCTTATACTCCTCAAGCTCAAGGTCACTTTTGCAACCGGTGTAGACTTCCATACCATCCCGGTGTGCCGTGTTCCAACTGACCTTATCTTTGTTACTTTTGTCAAAAGGGTGGTCACCGTTACGAGGATTGCCCCGATAGAAAGTTTTCTCCTCCTCCTGCTAAACCTAAGGGTTCTATCTTTGTTATGAGCCGTGCCGAAGCCGATGCTCATCCCGAGATTATTACGGGTATGTTCTCAATCTTAGAGCAACCGTGTCTTATTCTATTTGATACCGGTGCTTCTATGTCTTTTGTGTCATCGACTTATGCTAATAAATTATCTATCGAGCCTACATCTAGTAAGGATACTCCCATATCCTTACCATCCGGAGATATTATCTCTTGTTCTACTCTATATCCTAATGTCCCAATATCTATTGCGGGTTCTATCTTTCCCGCTAATCTCCTTAAGTTCCCTCTAGGAGAGTTCGATATAATATAGGTATTGATTGGTTAGCATTGTACCATGCTAGGTTCGAGTGTCGTGATCAAAAGATTTATTTAAAGAGTCCTTTAGGAGTTAGAATAACCTATAAGGGATCTCATCCCCGAAAAGGTGTGTCTTTGATTTCCGCTATGAAATTGGTAAGTATGGTAAGAAAAGGTCACCAAGCATACTTGTGTATTGTGACTTCTTCAACTACCTCTTTGCCAAGTATTGAAGATGTGCCTATTGTTCGAGAATTCGTTGATGTATTCCCTGAAGAATTGCCCGGGATCCCTCCCGAGCGTGATGTTGAATTCTCTATTGATCTTGTACTTGGTTCTGGACCCATAGCCAAAGCTCCTTACCGTATGGCTCCGACCGAGTTGAAAGAATTAAGGAAGCAGCTAGATGATATGATTAAAAAGGGTTTTATTTGCATTAGATTGTCAATTTAGCGTCGTTATTATCGCCATATAAAGAGTTTTAAACTATTGTCAAAACCAAATAAACATGCCTATCCCAGTTTTCGTTATTAACATCATCTTAGATTTAAACATCACCATGAGTGAGTAGTCGTTTTTCTAGGGTGTAGGGTAGCCATGTTAGGTTGATTAAAAGATGACAATTGGATAAAAGAAATTGTGCTTTTAAAACATTGTGTCTGTGCATGTTTGGACTATAACGATAGTTAACGATTCCTAATCAAAATCATTGACTAAAATGGAATTCTTTTCCAAGGTAGAGATACGTGAATTGAATAGACAAAGCATGACATGGTAGATTAAGACCTAGTAAATTGCCTACAAGCCTGCTAGACCATCTGATCTATGATTGTAATGAACACATCATCTTACGAACTCACAATGAATTGTTTGCATGTTCCAAATCCAATTTCATCAACATGTTAATCTACATGTGTGAACCTACTTCCCTAGATTCTTTCTATCATTGTTAATTCATCACTTGCTTTAAAGTTTTCGTTTTAATTTGCTTTTATTTCGTATTCATTTCTGCTTTTTATTAGTTTAGAAATCGAAACCCCAAAACCCAGATACTCGTTAGATAAAACCAAATTGCAAGACATTTCACATTCTATAGGAAACACCATCTCCCTGAGGATCGACCCCTACTTCCCTAATTACATTAATTTGTTATTAGCCTAGTCTGGGTAATTATCTTTGCATCGGGCTTGCGACAGGTCCGATCAAATTTTGGCGCCGTTGCCGGGGAGCACGATTTAGTTTTCCTTTTTCTTGTGATTTTTATTGCAATTAGTTTTATCTAGTCTTTAGGAATCCAAATTCCTTCAGACCTCTCTTGATTTTTGATCTTAGCTTTTCAATCTTATGCCCAGATCTTCTAGACTAGGGACCCCTATCTCTTTAGACCCCGATCTAGAAAGAACTCTGCGTAGGAGACGAAAGCTATTCAACGAAATCTCAAAAGCTTCTGATACTTCAAGTTTAGACCGTATTCGTGACAAATACTCGGATATTTTATCTAATCTTGAAGGAGAAGAAGATCCATTCTCATCTCCATTCTCAAAAACCAATCAACTTTCAAACAACACTCCATCTTCATCTTCACAAAAGAAAATGGTTCGACTTTCAGACCATTCCAAACCAACTGCAGATACACTTCCAAGGGGTATTGCTACACCCCAAATCACAGCCCAAAACTTTGAAATCAAACCTGCCTTCATCAGTTTAATAGAAAGAAGTCAATTTGGTGGCAATGCCACAGAAGATCCCAACCTTCATATTCAAAACTTCTATGACTATTGCTCCACAATTAGACAAACTGGAGTATCCCAAGAGCAGATTACGGAAATGCTCTTTCTCTTCTCTTTAACAGGAAAGGCTAAACTTTGGATCAATAGCCTTGACAGAGTTTCCTTAGGAATAGCCGACTGGGATGGTCTAGCTCTTGCTTTCTATCAAAAGTACTTCCCACCAGAACGAACCGCACTCTTACGGAGTCAAATCACTGGATTCCATCAGAGAGGCGATGAAAGTCTTTATGACGCATGGGAAAGGTACAAAAAATTACAAAGAGAATGCCCTATTCATGGCCTTGATTCATGGTTCTTAGCTATCACCTTCTACAATGGTTGTTGTGGCGAATCGCGTCGTATCCTCGACTCCGCTAACAATGGTCGTTTCGATCAGATCGATGTCGAAATAGCTAGTGCAACTATCGAGTCAATGGCAATTCACGACTCTCAGTATAGCAACTCACGTGCTATGCCGCTCAAAACCAAGCAGGAAGATTCAAGCAAAGTAGCACTCCTAGAAGCCCAATTAGCCCTTCTGCAGCAACAAGTAGGAAGCTCTTCCCAATCCAAGCAACATGTTAACGTCACTAGCCACGTAGTGGTATGTGAGACACGTGGGGTTGGAGGACACTGTTTTCAAGAATGTAGGAGTTCGTTAAAGCAAGTCAATGCCTACCAAGCATACAGGCAAGGCAATGCTTTCTCAAACATCTATAATGAGAACACAAAGAACCATCCTCTTTTGTCCTACAAAAGCACCAACATTTAGAATCCCCACCATCAGATTCAACAACCATTCATACTACATCAACAGAAGCCCTATAACCCACCTGGTTTTCAAAACCAAAGACCTTCATTTCAACCTAACTTCAACCAACCTTACCAACACCAACCTCAACACCAACCACCCCAAAATCAAAGCCAACCCAATTACTCAAGTCTGAGCAAAATTGAATCCATGCTTCTCCATGTTGTTCAAAAACAAGATTCAATGTTTGCTCAACTTCAAAAGAGTGATCAAGCTCAAAATGCTGCCATCAAGATACTTGAAACTCAAATAGCACAATTGGCTGCCTCTAATACCCAAAGAAAACAAGGCCAACTCCCACCTCATGGTGAGCAACCGAGGGACAACGCTAATGCTATCACCCTTAGGAGTGGTACCACTTATAAGGAACCTCAGCAACCCAAGAAAACAATAGTTGAGCCAACACCAGTAGAGAGCCAAAAAGATTCCCAACCATTGTAACAACCCGAAAAGTACCCAATTTTTCTAGTAAAATATCTTACGGATACTTTTCAGCAAACTTAAGTTTTAAAATAGAATTTATTGTTTCGAGTCGTATTTGGAATTTCCGAGTTCGTATTTGGAATTTCCGCGAGATTCCATGAGAATCCCGTTTTTAGTCATCTT
>JAIUZE010020990.1:30453-46805 GCA_022085475.1 Heliosperma pusillum
CTCGACCATTCTACTCTAAATGAGTAGCTTGGACCATGACATTGATAGCCGTACTATCTTTAACGAGTATATGTTCACACCGTTGATAGCTTTTTGTGTCCCCTGCTTGGTGATCTCCAATTCTGCATGTCTTGCTCATTGCTTCCATTTGGGGAATGGATCCCAGTTAATACTAGCCACCCTTTGGTGGATCTCCTTAGGGGTACTCATGTCATGAGTCTTGGGTGCGATGGATCTTCGGATTTCTCTAGGTCTGCGCAGTCTAGGTTTAGGGTAGAGTTGTATCTTGGCCATGTTATTAGGGTAACCTCTGAGCTAAGATATGTGCTTTGGATCTGGGCCATGTTTTAAAGGTAACCGCTGATCCTAGATGTGTGCTTTGTATTTTGGCCATGTTTTAAAGGTAACCGCTGAGCTAAAATATATAAGTATATCCTACCTCGTGGTATAGACTCGAGTTACAGTCGACTATGGGCCGTGCTAAGAACTTATGCCTGTTTGTAGAAGTATTGATCTTTCATGTTTGATGATTCTATGAATCTTAGAAGGTGAGATGCAAGCCGGCTAAGGTTGATAGAGTTTGGATTACCGGTTGTTAACTTATTCACATGATATTATGTTTGATTAGGGTTTGAGTGTATCATGGCCATGTTTTAAAGGTAACCTCTGAGCTAGCATACCAGCTTCCCTACCTCGTGTTATAGGTTGTTATCATATTCACATGATAGCTTTCATATGATAGGTTATATGTTAGTTAATTGTTTCATAACATGAAAAGCATATCGTATATGTTAAGGTTTTGTATTTGCCATATACATTTCTTTTATGTTGTTCATGTTTTATTAAACTCGACATTTCGTGGCTGGGAGAACTCGGAGTTACTCCCCACTGACTGTGGCTTCCGTGTTTATATTTAATGCGGTTGGCAGGTTTGTGATGCATACTTGGGTACATTGACGAGCTAGCGAGCGAAGTATTTACCTTGGACCTATATTCGGTTCTTAGGATTGTATATTATTATACACTCTTTTATTTCTGTATTTATACGGGAGATATGTCTCCCGTTTCAGATATTTTTATGTATAATATTATTTCCTTTTTGTTATGAACCTTTTTCTTTAAGACACCTTCGTTATGATGAATATATTTAATGATAGGTTCCGGTTTTTAAAATTTACCGATTTTCACTAAAGTGAACCTATTAGAAACGTATTCTCATCTTTTCTTTATTTAAATTACTTGTTTATCTTTCCGCAAATTTGAGGGTGTCACAACCATCCACCGCTAAGGAAGCGGAAAACAAAGAAAAGAAGGATGAACCTGTGAAGGAAACCATCAAAATCCAAGTTCCATTTCCCCAACGCTTGAGGAGAAATCATAAAGAACCCAGTTTAGCAAATTCATGGAAGTAGTCAAAAACCTCCAAGTAACGGTTCCCTTCACTGAATTAATCACTCAAATCTCTTCTTACACAAAATTCATGAAGGATATCTTAACTAAGAAGAGGACTTTAGATGATGTTGAAATCATAGCATTCACAGCTGAGTGCAGTGCTTTGTTGCAAAATAAGTCCCCTCCTAAGTTAAAGGATCCCGGTAGTTTCTCTATACCTTGCACTATAGGCACCTACACAATCAGTAAAGCTCTATGCAATCTAGGTGCCAGTGTAAGCGTCATGCCCTTTTCAATATGTGAAAAGTTGAATATGGGAATTCTTAAATGCACTAGTATTACTCTGCAAATGGCAGACCGTTCTTTAAAACAACCTATGGGAGTTTTAGAGGATGTGCCTGTCAAAGTAGGAAGGTTTTTCATTCCCGTCGATTTCATCGTACTAGATATGGCTGAAGATTCTCAAATCCCTATTATTTTAGTAAGGCCATTTCTACACACAGCCGGAGCAGTAATCGATGTTAAGAATGGAAAACTGACACTAGAAGTAGGTGATGATAAAGTCACCTATAACTTGAACAATGCAATGAAAAGCCCCATGCTAGAGGAGTCTTGCTGTTTCATTGATATTGTCAACTCCATTATTGATGAATCCCTTTATTCATCAATAATCGAGGATCCTTTAGAAGCAATCTTATTGTTGGAGGATATCTCTGAGAATGACAATTTCGAGATCATTGAGCTGGAAAAGGATCTGACCAAAAAAGAGATACCGTCAGAAGAAGTTCAAAAGTTCATAAGCTTGATTGATGCTCCTGCCAAGGCAGAAGCACATAAACCTGAACTAAATCCTCTTCCCTCGAATCTAAAATATGCTTTTTTAGATGAATCTGAGTATTGCCCAGTCATAGTGAGTGCTCTCCTCGATGAAAATCAGTTAACCTCAATATTGACTGTCTTGAAAAAGCATAATAAGGCAATAGGTTACAAACTTGAAGATTTAACAGGCATAAGCCAAGACTTCTGCATGCATAGAATCAATTTAGAAGAAGGCCAAAAACCTTGTGTTCAAGGTCATTACCGTCTTAATCCCAACATGCAGAAAGTAGTAAGAACTGAAGTTATGACATTGCTAGATGCTGGCATAATCTATGCAATCTCTGACTCTAAAAGGGTTAGCCATGTTCAAGTTGTTCCCAAGAAAGGAGGAACAACAGTAGTCAAGAATGAGAAGAATGAGAACATCCCTACAAGGATTGTGACGGGATGGCGTATGTGTATTGACTACAGAAAGCTGAATCAATCGACTAGGAAAGATCACTATCCTCTACCCTTCATTGACCAAATGCTAGAGAAGTTAGCTTGTCACAAATATTTCTGTTATCTAGATGGTTACTCAGGATTTTTCTAAATCCCTATCCACCCTGAGGACCAAGAGAAAAATACCTTCACCTGTCCCTATGGTACTTTCGCTTATCGCAGAATGCCATTTGGCTTGTGTAATGCACCTTCCACTTTCCAGCGTTGCATGACCAGTATCTTCTCAGATTTTGTTGAATCTATCATGGAAGTATTTATGGACGACTTCAGCGTCTATGGCATTTCCTTTGATAATTGTTTAACAAATCTATCCAGAGTTCTAAAACGCTGTCAAGAAGTCGACCTTGTTCTCAACTAGGAAAAGTGTCACTTCATGGTGAACAAAGGTGTAGTTTTAGGTCACATCATTTCAGAAATAGGTATAGAAGTGGATCGAGCTAAGATCCAAGTTATTGAACAGTTGCCACCCCCTGATAATGTAAAAGAAATCAGGAGTTTCCTTGGCCACGCCGGTTTCTACCGACGATTTGTAAAAGATTTTTCAAAGATAGCCAAACCCCTGACTGAGCTGCTTTTCAAGGATGCACCTTTCAATTGCACAAAGGAATGCCTTGAGGCATTCAAAAAAATCAAACGTGCTTTAATCACCGCACCTATAATCCAGTCCCCTGATTGGAATCTGCCATTTGAACTGATGTGCGATGCGAGTAATTATGCCGTAGGAGTCGTTTTAGGGCAAAGAAAGGAAACGTTTCTTCATGCGGTTTACTATGCTAGTAAAACCCTAGATCCTGCCCAAATCAACTATGCCACCACTGAGAAAGAACTTCTCGCCATTGTCTATGCTTTAGACAAATTTCGCTAATACCTAATAGGATCAAAAGTTATTGTCTACACTGACCATGTTGCCTTGAAATATCTGCTTTCAAAGAAAGAGGCAAAACCTAGACTTATCCGATGGATCTTACTCCTCCAAGCGTTTGATTTAGAGATCCAGGATAAGAAAGAAGCAGAGAATGTAGTCGCTGACCACCTCTCAAGGATAAGAGTAACTGAAATAGGATTACCAACGCCAATTAATGATTCGTTCGCTGATGATTCATTAATGACAATTGCGGACTCTTCTCCTTGGTATGCTGATATTGCCAACTTCCTTGTCAGCCGCTAGCTACCCTCTGACCTTTCTTATTACCAAAGAAAGAGATTTCTGCATTATGCAAAATCCTTTGTTTATGATGACCCCTATCTTTTCAAGCAATGCTCAGATGGTCTGTATCGACGTTGTATCCCCCAGTGGTAAGTAAAAGGAGTTTTAGAAGGATGCCACTCATCTGCTTATGGTGCTCATCATGGTCCGTCCAAGACCGTAGCCAAAATCTTACTATCCGGGTTTTTTTGGCCCTCGATGTTTAAAGATTCAAGAGACTTTGTTATGGCTTGTGATGCTTGTCAACGAATGGGTCAAATATCCAAGAGACATGAAATGCCTCAAAACGGCATATTAGAAGTCGAAATATTCGATGTCTGGGGTATTGACTATCAAGGACCATTCCCTTCTTCAAATGGAAATCGTTACATTCTAGTCGCTGTCGACTATGTTTCGAAGTGGGTAGAAGCAATTGCCACCCCCACCAATAATGCTAGAGCTGTGATACGACTATTTAAAAAGATCATCTTTCCGGGTTTTGGTGTACCCAGAGCCGTGATAAGTGATCGAGGAACTCATTTCGGAGAAAAGCAGTTAGACACTCTGCTTGACAAGTATGGTGTGTATCACAGACGAGGATTAGCCTACCACCCGCAGACCAGCGGTCAAGTAGAAGTCTCGAACAGAGAGCTGAAAACAATTCTTCAAAACGTTGTCTTAAAATCTAGAACAGATTGGAGTAATAAACTCGATGACACCTTATGGGCTTATCGCACAGCTTTCAAAACCCCGATTGGAACATCTCCTTATCGGTTGGTTTATGGAAAGGTCTGTCATCTCCCTGTTGAGTTAGATTACAAAGCTCACTGGGCCATCAAAGAACTCAACTTAGACACTAAGCTTAGCGCTGAAAGACGACTTTTGCAACTCAATGAGCTAGAAGAGTTTCGTTTGCAAGCATACGAGAATTATAGGATCTATAAAGAGAAAACGAAGCGTTGGCACGACAAGA
Source organism: Heliosperma pusillum (assembly GCA_022085475.1). Classification (NCBI taxonomy): domain Eukaryota; kingdom Viridiplantae; phylum Streptophyta; class Magnoliopsida; order Caryophyllales; family Caryophyllaceae; genus Heliosperma; species Heliosperma pusillum. Next base: position 35,325 of record JAIUZE010020990.1, read on the forward strand.
GGATAATCAGAAAAGAATTCAATGTCGGTGACCAAGTACTTTTATTCAACTCTCGTTTGAAAATTTTTCCGGGAAAACTTCGATCAAGATGGTCTGGACCATTCACTGTCACATATGTAAGCAAATACGGTTATGTGGAAATAATGGCTAGTAATGGTGAAAAATTCAAGGTCAATGGACACCGATTGAAACTCTACTATAGCAATTCCATGATCGGATGCTTAGATATTAGCTATATAGAGCGTCAATCCCCAACCAGATGATTTCATAGAAACATTCGTCGAGCGAGACGTTAAACCAGCGCTTCTCGGGAGGCAACCCGTGTTCCTTTCTTTTTGCATTTTATTTTTGCTTTCCCTTTTTCGTTGTTTTGTTAGGATTTATTTTGCAGATGAAAGAGTTTTTGATGAATCTATAAAGACCTTCCTTGTCAAGTCCAAAAGACAAGCTTGGGGGAGTCCGCGCTGAATAGTAAGCTTCATTCTTCTTTCATTTTTTTTTTCCCTCTTTACCCTTCTTCCCATTGAGCATCTCGTTGCATATTTAGTCTTTGTACTCACATTGAGGACAAAGTGATGTTTAGCTTGGGGGAGGGATTGCATTTTCCCGTTTTGCATTTTAGTTGTTTATATTTTTCAAATTTTTGAATAAGAGAAAAATTTAAAATTTTTTGAACATCATTGAATGCTTTTCATGCTTTGCTTGCTTGTTTACTATGCTATCATGTTACATTTCCAAAACTTAGAGCTTTCAAAAGATAATGATTCGATATTCATTGAATTGTGCATACATGGGAAAGTCTTGTATATAGTAGGCATGGAATGAATCTATAGATGAGTACGCTTGATCTTGACATTTGGCAAGTTACATATATTGTAAGGTAGAACCTCCTTAGGCTGGTACATCTATACCCAGTCTCATCTAGGTGTGTTTAGTTCTCCTTGTGATATGTGTCATGTCAAAACGCATAAGTATGGTTCTCATTTCATTCCTATAAGCATTGCATTCATGATTCACTAAGATTTGAAGCCTTTTTCACTTTGAATTACCCCCCAAAGTTAACCCCTTCATGCAAATGTTTCACAAAATAATAGCTACATATAAAAACTGCCTACCTTGTTGAACTAGTAGCTAGACTATGGTGTATGGGTGCTCTTTTGAGAAGATTTTGTTCCTTGATGTCAAAGTGAATTTGGGAGAACGAAAATGTTCAAAAAGTGATGTTATGTTCAAAAGAAAAAAAAAGAAAAAAAATGAAATAGAAAAATGAAAAATTTGAAAAAAAAAAAAGAAATAAAGAAATAAAATAAGAACTTGTGAGTATCTCCTCAAAATGTTAATTCAATGTTTAGAAGGAGTTCACTCTTGTGTTTCGTGTGTAATAAGCCAATCCATTCCTTCTGGCTTCGTTATTCGTCTTTTGGGAATTAATCGAAAGTTTGGATTGAGTATTCATTTATCATTGGTCAGTTGCTAGCTCATTCTAACCTTCACATGACCATAACTGTTTGTCCACCTTTCACCCGTTTCCCAAAACCTTCTTCTTATTTTTCGGCTTCTTTTCTATGTGCATTGTGATCTTTGACTTGTGTCTTGAATTGTTTACCATATTAGACTGCGAACACATTTTCATAAGTCGTAGATAGGTGAGTGTCTCAAAAACATTTACACATAAAGAAATCACCTTTTACATACAAGAGTGTTCGAGTGTGCCGTGAGAGTCCATTTGTCAAAAAGATCATGCAAAATCCGAAAATTCTGTTGGTGTAGTAGCCAATGCTTACAACCCTTGTCCTGGTATTGTTTGTTATGTTTGGTTGAGGACAAGCAAGGGTTTAGCTTGGGGGAGTTTGATAAGTGAATATTTGTATGATTTTAACCCCCAATTTAGCTCGGTTTTGTATGTCATTTGTACTTTGTTAAGCCATTTTATGAGCTAATATCGTCTTCTAGGCGAATTCCTATGTTCTAACCTGTTTTGTAGGGAAAGTGACATTTCTACGCCCTTTTTCTATATTCCCGAGCATTTGCCTAGAACCCGACGATTTGAAGAAGCAAGCTTGACCAAGTCAAAATCATTTCAAGAAGGTTCACTGACTCAAAAGAGAGAAGAAGCAAAGACGGTTTCGCAGTTGTCAGAAGATCGATCAGTTAGGCGAAGAATTCATCATTTTACATCAAACCCTATCAACAAACCCGACTCAAGAGGTCAAGCGGGATAATGAAAGTCAAGTCATATGCAAGGGGAGATGAAATGAAAGTCAATTGACCAAGATCACAACTTACCCGATCGGGTAAGTGGTGTACCCGATCGGGTATCTCTGCTGATTCGAGCTTTTGCTTTGACTTCCTCCTTTTTGTCCTATGTGATGAATGCATGACCCCTTCCCCACGAAACCCTACTGCTATATAAAGAGAGCCTCAGCCACCACAATGGGATGTACTTCACACAATTCTCTTCTACACTTTTCTTTACAAAAACCCTAGATTAGGAGGAGGGAGACCTAGCCTCTCTTCTCTCATTTGCTTCTTCTTTTTGTCCTTAGTTTCTTAGTTTATTTCTGTCTTTCCTACATCCAAACCTTAGCTTAGATCAATAAGAATTTCATCTTTGTAATCTACTTTAAGTGGTTCAAACGTTGTAATTCGTGAATCGACTATTCTATGCAAGGAATTTCTATTATTGTTGTCATTATTGTTGTTGATCGTCATCTAGGTATTCCTATCTTATCTTTTGTTTAATGTCTTTATGTTTTCTATTTTGATTGTTATTTTCCATCCATGTTATCTTAGATTCAATTTGGTATCGTTATAATCGTCATATCATTTCATTAGATTGTCAATTTAGCGTCGTTATTATCGCCATATAAAGAGTCTTAAACTATTGTCAAAACCAAATAAACATGTCTATCCTAGTTTTCGTTATTAATCATCTTATATTTAAACATCACCATGAGTGAGTAGTCGTTTTTCTAGGGTGTAGGGTAGCCATGTTAGGTTGATTAAAAGATGATAATTGGATAAAAGAAATTGTGCTTTTAAAACATTGTGTCTATATATGCTTGTTTGGACTATAACGATAGTTAACGATTCCTGATCAAAATCATTGACTAAAATGGAATTCTTTTCCAAGGTTGAGATACGTGAATTGAATAGAAAAAGCATGACATGGTAGATTAAGACCTAGTAAATTGCCTAAAAGCCTGCTAGACCATCTCATCTATGATTGTAATGAACACATCATTCTTACGAACTCACAATGAATTATTTGCATGTTCCAAAACCAATTTCATCAATATGTTAATCTACATGTGTGAACCTATTTCCCTAGATTCTTTCTATCATTGTTAATTCATCACTTGCTTTATTGTTTTCGTTTTAATTTGCTTTTATTTCGTTTTCATTTCTGCTTTATATAAGTTTAGAAATCAAAACCCCAAAACCCAGATACTCGTTAGATAAAACCCAATTGCAAGACATTTCACATTCTATAGGAAACACCATCTCCCTGAGGATCGACCCCTACTTCCCTAATTACATTAATTTGTTATTAGCCTACTCTGGGTAATTATCTTTGCATCGGGCTTGCGACAGGTCTGATCATTATTATTCGAGAATTGATCCCGCTTTTGTTATAATATGTTTTGTAGGATAATAAGTCAAGACGAAATAAATTAAATGAAAAGAAACTTAAGTGAAGGAAGTTGAGACGGATTAACAAGAGACGACTTAAAACAATTGAGTCGAAAGCCATTATAAGATAAATGCAAGTAATGGTCAATGTTGACCATTCTCCCTGCCATCATTCACAATACAGTAACAAAATAGCATGATAATTACAATCATGGAGCTCATCAAAATGGCACCTTAACCTTGCAATTACATTCCATGAAACCAATCCAACTCCAAAATTGCTCAACCTCACGTTACCACAATCAAGTTCAGCATCGTAGCGGAATCGAAATCAAGCACGCCTCCTGCTCTTCCGTGAGCACCAGAAATCCGCCATCAACATCACCACAAATCACCATGCGCACTAGTACACCACGCACCACCAATCGACCACCATAAAGCCCGTCCCTGCTCCATTCCCTTCCGAGCTACCCAACAACGCCACTAAGGACCACCATTTCCCTTCCTCTCTCGCGTTTCAAACAAGCAGCATCAAAAGGCTTCCAGCCGATGGACAGGACGCCGGCCAACCGGCTGGTGCCCCTCCTTGGCTTGTGTGAGAAACGAACAAGAAGAATCATGGGTTCCCAGCCGGTCCACCGGCTGCCGAGTACCCGGCTGGGATTCCTTGGCTTATTTTTGCCCAATTCGAAGCAGGAGGTGCCGAGCCAGTCGTCACCCTGGCCGCCGGCCCACTGGCTCAGACCCCCTCTTTTGTGTTTGTGCGAGAACCGTGATGTGGAGCTTTGGGTTTTCTTTTTGTTTGTTTTCCTTTTTTTTTGTTTTGTTGTTCTTTGGTATTGAGAGACGGACGACGAAAATCCAAAAGGAAGGGGACCCAATATTAGATTAGTATATTATTAGACTAGAATACGACCCAAAATTATTCCATTAGACTAGAATAGATTATTTTAGATAGATATTTAGACCGTCTCTGATCTCTAGAAGAAAAACCCGTCTCACTAGATTATATTATCGTAGTTCAATTTCTTCTTTTAATCATTCCCCAAATCTTGTAATACTTTTCTCTACTCGGATTTTGTATGAAGATTAAGATCGAAGGATCGGGTTTTTATTGAAGTTCGTAACGTTTCCGTCTCATTTATGTTAATCGGTAAAAATCTCGTCTTTCCTTCTTTATCTACTTCTAATTTCATTTTCATTACATTTTTTTACTAGATGTACTTATTAGTAATGTTTAATATATTTATTATTGTGTTAATCTTTCTGTTTGTCTTAAACATGTTTGAGTAGTGCATCACTAGGGTAGATGGGGGATTTAATGTAGGTATGTGGGTCGATTATGGTAATTGGGCATAAAGATTGAGTCTTGGGGTAGTCTAATTGTTTTGTGCACACATGGTGTTTGATGAAATGCTTAGATGAGCAATTTGAGTCATTTCCATGTTTAATTACTAGTTTGAGTGAGAGCTGGACTTGTAATGTGTTTGTGTGTGTTTTGAATGTTTAGGAGGAGGTTAGGGCGAGAACACGATCGAACCTTAGGCTAGGGTCTGTCTTGCACCGAGAGGTGGAGACTTGCCTAGAGACCGTTGATGCGTGTCGTTATACACCAAAAATAAAACCTAAGTCTACTAACTAAGAAGATAGCGGAAATAGGGTCGATCTCCACAGGGAGGAAACTAACTAACTGTAATCTAAATCTGCCAGTAACAATCTAGGGGGTTTTGAAAAGGTTTTAACTAAACTAAATAAGATTAAAGGAAGAGAAATAAAGGTAGAAATTAATATGAAATAAATCAGATAAAGAGAGAATATGCTAGGATTCGGTCCACTGCAATATCGGCATCTACGGGTCAACTAAGTCAGTCAATCTATCAATGAGAAGGGCAATGGTTTTCTCCTCTCGGTCTAAAACCACCCTAGGGATTTTCCTAATTAACTCTTGTCCTCTTAGGAGTCACCTATCAATTCTAAGCAAGCCTTCCCTTCCAATCTTTCAATCCAGGTCGGGGTTAACTACCTAGCCAGTCTCCTGCGTGCATTCATTCGACTTAACCTCAATTAAATTGCTTAGACTGATTCTCATATTCAAGACGAACTAAAATAATATATCCTAACATGTCTCTACTACAGTTTTCCTCATCCCAACATACAAGAGAATTAGCTACTCATGTTATTAACGATGCTAACAAAGACGATTGAACATATGACGATAGACATAATAAAATCGTAATTAACAAGCATGAACAATAATAACGCAGCAGTTAAGAAGAGTAAACAGTGATTAAGATTAAAACAAAGGTAAGAATAAAAGAGAGAAAGTAGTTTACAATCTTAGCAAATCCGGCGTAAAGAACAATCCACGTCGATAAACCCGAATGTAAACTAAAGATTAAAAATTTAGAAACTACTGTTGAAAGATTAATGTCTGCTAAGCAAACGATAATCCCCTCCTAATGAATGAATGTCTCCTAATGACATAAATAAGGGTCTTATATAGTGCATAACATGACTCTAAACCCTAATTAAGCTATGGACTTAAGGCCCGTATTAGATTCCACTCGATCGAGGGAAAATACCCTTCGATCGAGGTCTTTATTGGAGGAAATCACTCGATCGAGTAACAATTCTACTCGATCGAGCAACTCTTCAGCGCTCCTCGGTCAACCTAAGGCATAGTCGATCGAGGTCTTTTGGCCTATCGTGCAGTGTTGGACATGGCTTTGGACTTGATTGCGAGCGGTTTCACACTTTCCCATGCAAGAGCTTCTGTTCCGTTCCTTCCATTCTCCTAAATGCATGCAAAGTGGACTGTTTTGGCTTGGTTTCCGCTACTACGCAGCTTGTACCTACAAAATGGTAATGAAAGTACAAAGTAGCCAAATAGGGGCATATAGTGACATAATATCACCTAAATGACATATAAATGCGTGCATAAATGGACTAGAAAGTCTATATAAAATACACGCATCAAACTTCCCCAAACTAAACCTTTGCTTGTCCTCAAGCAAACTAAATGCAGTTATATGGAACTAAATAAACCTAGGGGAATGGAGTAAGTCTCAGAGCTAGCTACAAGTCAATGTTAAACAGCTCAATGCACTCATTCAATCGCTACAAAGCTTAATACGAAAGTGAACGAATTTATACAATCTTGGAAATAAATTAGACTTTCGACCTTGCAAGACTCAACCAAATTCGGATTCTCACGGGTCACTCTTCTCTCAACAAGCAAATGGTAAGTAAATATGCATAAGAAAGAGAGAAGAAGATATAGCCACTCACCTAGACTACGACCGACACAACATGCATTGCTAACTAACATGAAAGATGATTCAAGCACCGTACACACGCACAACCACCGTTCAAGGACAATCACGTGCCGAACATTTGCAAAAATCTGGATACGTGAGGCTAATTGGTAAGAAGGGGCAAAACAATTAATGGAAATGTGAGGGTAAATAGCCAAGCTAGTTCCTAACAAGACCGTAATAGAACTCGTTTCATTCTTCCAACTATCAAAAATTAAGCTCGATGCCTTAACAAATCTAGGCATATACAACACAAATCCCTTATAACACCTCGACAAATAATGATAAGCCCAGGAGGTGCAAATGACAAAAACTTCAGCCAATTATTTTTTCTCAATATATTAATTTCAATTTTTCTTTTTCTTTCTTCTCCATTTTTTTTCTTTTCTTTTCTTGGCTGATCGAGGAATAACCTCTCGATCGAGTGGATTAAGTCACTCGATCGAGGCAATAAACAACAACATTTGCTCGATCGAGCTGAAAACTGCTCGATTGAGGTACAATCAACACTTCTCTTCTTTTTCTCACAAAATACCCACTTCAATCAATGAAACGAGCCGCAAACTAACACAATGGCATAAAATACCTCGACTACTAAACTAGCTCGGCAAAGGTAGGCTCAGTTTAGGATGTAGTTAAGGGCAACAGGCAGATATGGCTTTATGTGGGGTGAATGGGGTAAAATGAGGAAAAGGGAGATGCAAATATTCTCAAAACACGTAATACCGACCACAAACCCAATTTTGTGCAGGCAATAAGAAATCAAAATTCGTATACAAGCAAATGACACGAGGTGTGGGGAGTAACTACTCTCATTCCTAGATGAACTGGTCATAGATGTCACCAGTTATAGGCTCTAAAATCTCAGAATATATAAGTAGTTTGCCAAAATGTTGAGTCAAGTTTAATAATCAAATTTAAATTCCAAGACAAAATTCAATAGTTCACTATTTCGATTTTACTAAATAAGTCAAGAAAGGTGTAAGGAATAGCATAAAGTAGACTAGTAGTGCAATTTCATCATGAACAAGACTCCAATCCGACTCGACTATATGCAAAAATAAACGTGATATTTTTGGTTTTTTTCAAATTTTTTTCTAATTAACATGAATTGTAAACGTGAATGCAATACAAATGCAAATGCAGACGCAAAAGAATGTAAAACACCTCCTCAAACCAAAACAGACAATGTCCTCATTGGCCATAGCGCAACATCATATAAGGGAAAGGGAAAAAAACAACCTAATTCATGTTCCTAAGGAAAATATATATATATATATATATATATATAGAGAGAGAGAGAGAGAGAGAGAGAATGGAAAAAAAAACGAAAGGAACAGAAAAAACTTACAAAACAAAGGCTTCCCCAAACCAGCATCAAACTGGGGGTCGATCGAGTATAAATGCTACTCCATCGAGTACTTTTTTCAAGCATGCCCGCTCGATCGAGAAGAATTTCTTTACTCGATCGAGCACTTTCTTGACTGCACAGCCGACGACTTTGAGCAGTTGATTTCTGCTTGATCGATACAGGACGATACCCAAAAACACCAAAAGAAAGTCTAGCAGGAAAAATAAATTGTTCATCTAAACTACTGATTATAACGTAATAGTCTAATTGTCTAATTGTCTAATGAAAACGCGATAAATTGTTTGTTACAAATTGCACGGGGTTGCAAACCCGGCTAGTAACCAAATAGTTTCGTGACAAGGCCACCGTCAGGCCTTTGACTTGCGGAAGTACCCTCAGCTGTGGTAATTTCCGACTTCTTCTTCCACACATCCTAGGGTATACGCGCAGCGGTGGGCTCGGAGTGACTAACAATGTTAGGCATCTTCGCTGTCACGGTAGTCTCAACAGTCGAATCTTTTATGAAAATAAAAATGTCGAAGACGGAGTCAGAAGTACTCAAGTATTCCTCCTGAACAGTCTTATCTAACCCTCTCTTTCCGCGTAAGAAGGTTCTTCCGGGCTCTGAATCAGCTTTCACTAAATCGAGCCCTTTGGGACCTGCGCATACACAACTATAGAGAGAAAAGATAAGAACACTCTTAAGGAATTAGAAATTCCTTAAGACGAGGCAGAAATAAATAAACAGAAAATTAAATTGCCTCCCCGGCAACGGCGCCAAAATTTGATGCGTGTCATTATACACCAAAAATAAACCCTAAGTCTACTAACTAAGAAGATAGCGGAAGTAGGGTCGATCTCTACAGGGAGGAAACTAACTAACTGTAATCTAAATATGCCAGTAACAATCTAGGGGGTTTTGAAAAGGTTTTAACTAAACTAAATAAGATTAAAGGAAGAGAAATAAAGGTAGAAAGTAATATGAAATAAATCAGATAAAGAGAGAATATGTTAGGATTCCGTCCACTGCAATATCGGCATCTACGGGTCAACTAAGTCAGTCAATCTATCAATGAGAAGGGCAATGGTTTTCTCCTTTCGGTCTCAAACCACCCTAGGGATTTTCCTAATTAACTCTCGTCCTCTTAGGAGTCACCTATCAAATCTAAGCAAGCCTTCCCTTCCAATCTTTCGATCCAGGTCGGGGTTAACTACCTAACCAGTCTCCTGCGTGCACTCATTCAACTTAACCTCAATTAAATTGCTTAGATTGATTCTCATATTCAAGACTAACTAAAATAATCTATCCTAACATGTCTCTACTACAGTTTTCCTCATCCTAATATACAAGGGAATTAGCTACTCATGCCATGAACGATGCTAACAAAGACGATTGAATATATGATATTAGACATAATAAAATCGCAATTAACAAGCATGAATAATAACAACGCAGTAATTAAGAAGAGTAAACAGTGATTAAGATTAAAACAAAAGTAAGAATAAAAGAGAAAAAGTAGTTTACAATCTTAGCAAATCCGGCGTAAAGAACAATCCACGTCGATAAACCCGAATGTAAACTAAAGATTAAAAGTTCAGAAACTAATGTTGAAAGATTAATGTCTGCTAAGCAGACGATAATCCCATCCTAATGACTGAATGTCTCCTAATGACGTAAATAAGAGTCTTATATAGTGCATAACACGACTCTAAACTCTAATTAAGCTATGGACTTAAGGCCCGTGATAGATTCCACTCGATCGAGGGAAAATACCCTTCGATCGAGGTCTTTATTGGAGGAAATCACTCGATCGAGTAACAATTCTACTCGATCGAGCAACTCTTCAGCGGCTACCACTCGATCGAGCACAGGACAGCTCGATCGAGCAACTCTTCTCTTCAATGCTCCTCGATCGACCAAGGGCATAATCGATCGAGGTCTTTTGCCCTATCGTGCAGTGTTGGACATGGCTTTGGACTTGATTGCGAGCGGTTTCACGCTTTCCCATGCAAGAGCTTCTGTTCTGTTCCTTCCATTCACCTAAATGCATGCAAAATGGACTGTTTTGGCTTGGTTTCCGCTACTACGCAGCTTGTACCTACAAAATGGTAATGAAAGTACAAAGTAGCCAAATAGGGGCATATAGTGGCATAATATCACCTAAATGACATATAAATGCGTGCATAAATGGACTAGAAAGTCTATATAAAATACGCGCATCAACCGTCTTGCATTAAGAGGTGAAGACATATCTAGACTTACCATTAGACTAGTCTTAACCATCGCCATAGTTGACCTTTACCACATTAATGAACCCATTCACCTTAGTCTCTTTTAATCCTTGTTTAATCTTTTCTTGCTTCATTTCTAGTTTTAGTTATTACATCTAACTCGTCTTTAGCATTAGAACCTCTCATCTTCGGTCGAACTAGACTAGATAAAAACAAAAATTGATAGCCAATCCTAACTGTCCTTTGGGTTCGACCTCCTTACCCTACTACATTAATTAGTTTAGTATTGAGCATTATAAATTTTGTTTGGCGAGGGGTCCACGACAAATCCCCTTCATCAGAGGTGCCTTTCCTAGTGCATGCTAAGGGTAATATCGTTTCAACTGGTCTAGGTTGGTAGGGTTAGCGAATTCATTCCCGTCTAGGACTGTGATTTTAACTGCACCCCCTGAGAATATGGATTTGACTAAGAAAGGTGCAGCCCAGTTAGGTTTGAACTTTCCTCGTGGATCGACTTGTAAGAGATCTCTGATTGATTTGAGCACTAAATCCCCCTCTTTGATGTTTCTGGGCTTAACCCATTTGTTGAATGCTCATTTGATACGTGCTTGGTATGTCTGTACATTGTGTAACAACCCGAAAAATGCCAATTTTTCTAGTAAAAATATTTACTAACACTTTTCAGTAGAACTTAAGTTTTTAAAATAGGAATTTTTGTTCCGAGTCTTATTTTGAAAGTCCGCGTTCGTATTTGGAATTTTTGAGAGATTTCATGAAAAGACCGTTTTTAGTCGTCTTTGGCTTTTCTTGACTTTTAAGTCGTCTTTGACTTTTCCTTGACTTTTTACAGTCGTCATTGACTTTTTCTTGACTTTTAAGTCGTCATAAACTTTTCTTGACTTTTAAGTCATTTTTGACTTTTCTCGAATTTTAAGTCGACTTTGACTTCCG
>JAIUZE010020992.1:0-21884 GCA_022085475.1 Heliosperma pusillum
GTAGAATAATTTCCTCCTGGTAGCACGACGATATAAATATCCAGTCCTAGTCTAAACCTGGCCAGATTCTCGGAATAAACCGTTTTCCGATTCGACATGCGATGACGTTTCGCATCCAAGACTCGGTCTTACAAAGACGCCGAGTACCCCAAATTCGGTAGATCAATTAACGAAAGAGGCGTAAAAGAGCACAAGCCACATAACAAGCGGTACGCTACATGCAAATAACACCACCTCGCAAGTACACAACATTTGACGGCCGGGTCGATCAACGCAATGCGTTCAACTCCCAACAACGTCGTCGTATGCCCACTACACATGCAATTAAGCAGTCGGATACATCCCCGTTCCGACATTCCAGCCTTACAAACGGGAAGGTAGCCAAGGGAATGAGAGTACAAAGCACAAGACAATATAGTGCTCAAACCGTATCATTTGTAAAAACCGACTCAAAGTGGGAACATATCAAAAACCGTCATAAAACATGAGAATAGGGAATCATTTAAGTTTAAATATGATAAACATGAGTCAATACATGATACATAAGCATTAGAAAAAGTTTATGAAGCATAATGAATAAAAACATAGATCACCTCTCCAAAACAACGTTGTTTGGAAACCAACGAAAACAAGGGTCCACTTCAAACAGTCATAACTAGAGTTCTAGACATGGAAATTCAGAAATTCTAAATGGACGTGATAGCTTATCCTCTTACGGTTCCAACGGGATGTCACACGCCCAAAACAAGCAAGTAACGAAGGAGATATGATCATTTTACGAAAAGGGGTCAGTGCAGGAAAATTTCTGTTGGCAGCGTGTGACGCAGCCTGCGTCACCACGACGCAGCCTGCGTCCCACGACGCAGCCTGCGTCCCACGACGCAGCCTGCGTCCCACGACGCAGCCTGCGTCCCACGACGCAGCCTGCGTCCCACGACGCAGCCTGCGTCCTACACGGGATTCAGGAACGATCAAATATCAACAAGTTACCAACACAAAAATCCTCATTTATCATCACAAACCATCAATTCTCATATCAATTAACAACTAACAACCACCATCATCAACAACACAATTCCTATGATTACTAATCCTAATCTAAATACGATTACTAACATAGAAAACACATAAAACACGTAAATGATATCGAGTAACCCTTCACCGTTACCTTTTCGCGTCTTTAAACGGTTTCTAAACCTTCCTAGTCTCCACCTACATACAATTAGATAATCAAAGATGAATATAATTCACCTAGAGAAAGACGGATAATTTAAAAAGCGAGAAAGACGGTAATTTTATTACCAATACGGATAGAGGAAGCTAAGAGGGGAAAAATAAGACGAACTTACGTGAATTTAAGCAAAGAACGAATGAGCTACGATGATTTTAAGATCGGAAAGTTTATGGAGGCAAGGGTTAGGTTTGCTTAAGGATGAAGAAATGTTTTGGTGTTTGAGTGAATGAAATAGGTTAAGTGTAGTGTGATATTTATAAGGAAAAAGTCAACAAAAGTCAAACTCGCCTTAAGACGGGATTCTCATGGAATCTCGCGGAAATTCCAAATACGAACTCGGAAATTCTAAATTCGACTTGGAAAATTAAATTTACGATTAAAACTAAAATTCGCTGAAAAGTGTCCGTAAAAATATTTTTACTAGAAAAATAGGGTACATTTGCGGGTGTTACAGTAGTTTTTATAAGATGATGTTTCATTATATTATGAGGAATTGTGCATTCATGGGGATGTCTTGTACACAGTAGGTAGAAAATTGCATTTGGACTTAATTAAGCTTGATCTTGACTTTGGCAAGCTACTCATATTGTAAGGTAGAGCCTCCAGTGGTCGGTATATCTGAACCCGATCCCAGTTTAGGAGTGAGTAGTTTCTCCTTATAGTCTGTGTTACATTAAAACGCATAAGTATGGTTTTTATTCCATTTTCTATGAGTATTACTGTCATGATCTACATTTTGAAGCCATTCAATCTCTTGTTCACCTTTCGCAAAAACACCCTTCTTTCTAGCTACATTATAATATTGCCTACCCTTGTTGAGCTAGTAACCAACTATATGTGTAGGGGTGTTATGTGCTTTTGCGATGCGCTGATAATGTCACCATTTGGTGTGAGCTTGTCTCGGGATTGCTGATTTCCGGGTTTTGATGTGAAAGAGAAAAAAAAAGAGCTTTGAAAAAAAAGAGCTTAGAAAAAATGAAATGAAATTGAAAGCTCGAAAGAAAAAGAGAAAAGAAACAGAGGAAAAACGATTCCATGAAAAGAAAAGAAAGAAAAATTAGGGGAAGTCGTAACTTGATTTGTCATGTTTAATAAGCCAATATGCTGCTTTTGGCTTTGACTTTTGTTGATGGGAATTGGTATGATTTGGATTAAGTATCCGCTGCACATTTGGTTATTACTAGCTTGACTTTAAGCTCCACATGACCAAAATCATTTGTCCACCTTCTTACCCAAATTTCCCAAGCCTCTTCTTTAAATTTCTAATGCTTCCTATATTACATTTCGATCATGATTAGTTTTACTTAATGGTTTTGGATTGTCTACCATACTAGACTGCGGGCACATTCTTATAAGTTGTAGATAGGTGAGTGTCACTTCAAATTTGAACCAATATTTCCTATTTTACAAAAATTTGAGTGAAGAGTGTACCGTGAGAGTCCATTGTCAAAAAGATCATGCAAGAGCTGAAAAGGTCCAAAGAATATTTTCTATGCTGCGCCGTTATGTAAATCTCAACCATGATTCGCATTTTCCTTCGCCATTGTTGCTACGGGCTTATGATTCATCTACTTGTAAGAGCTTACTTTTTGAGATTTGTATGATAGATTGATCATTGTTAGCTACCCTTGTCCTAGTTATGATTAATATGTTTGCTTGAGGACAAGCAAGGGTTTAGCTTGGGGGAGTTTGATAACTGATATTTTGTACTGATTTATCCCCCGTTTTAGCTCGATTTCCATACGATTTATGCACTTTGTTAAGTGATTAACGAGCTAATATTGCTATTCTAGTTGTTTTGCGTGTTTTGACTCGTTTTATAGGAAATGAAGCGGTTTTGCTATATTTTCCTACTTTATGGAGCAAAGGCACTAGGATACGAGTTTTCAAGGAATTGATGATAGCCAGTTCACGATTTGATTACGATTCCGCTACATCCTTCCTCAATTGGATTTATTTTGGACTTTGGCTTTGAATTCAAAAGGAAACATCAACCCAAGTCAAAAGAAGATCAGCCCAAGCCCAATTCCGTATTGCATTGACCAAGACCAAGGCATAGGATTCCGTGCCTAAGACGAAAAGACGGAAGAATCCATCTTGCACATTTACCCGATCGGATTACCATTTACCCGATCGGGTATTTCTGCAATTGGACGTTACTTAGCTCTTCTTCAAACCGAGCTTAAATGAGTGCATTAATGCTTTGACTAGGGTATGAATTGGACGAGGGATCAGCAGCCATGCAGCCCTATAAAAGCCAATGATCATCACACACAATTATCATCTTACAATCATCCAATTATCCATTATCATCTTATCTCTTATCATACATTAACACATTTCATAGTTTATTTCTTTCTTACAAGTTTTTAGTTTATTTCTTAGTGTTTCTCTAGAGTTTTCATAGCTTTTGTTATTGGATATTTGTTCTTTACTTTCGTTCTTATATATTCATATTCCAAACTCGGTAATTCTCTATATTTTACTATGCAATTCTCATCATGAACTTTAATTTAATAAGTATTGTTTTCATATTGTTGTTGTTAGGAAATCAATCTAAAATTAATCTAGTTAAAACCAAAATAATGTTTAAGATGTCACATTACATTTTACCTAATCATATAATCCTAAAACATGTCATTAGAATCATTATTAATATAATCACCATAATCACTTTAGTATTTATATTTCATAGTTTAATTTCCTACATCTTTTTCTTATTAATTTACTTAATCACATGATCACATAAATTAGATATAATATTGTAAGATTAACATTATGTAAATAAAATAAATAGAGTTGTAATATTGAAATGATTTATGAGTTAAATGAATTAAAAGAAGAGTAGATACCAATTGAACCATCTAGTTGTTTCTTCCTTTGGTCATGCCAAATTCAATAACTATGTTTAGTGGCCATAAACAATTGTTTGTATTAGTCAATTTTTATCTTTATAACGAGAGTTGGGATGGGAATTAGGACTGCCAATAGGGGTTTAGTGACTTAACCATGCTGAGAGGACGTTAGGACCCACTAAAAGGTCGGTACGAATCCGAAAGGAATATACCGCTACAAGGCTTAGACTATCATAGTAATTCTAATATTGGTATCTATGAGACTTTTGTATCGTTTTACATGTATTTCTCTTTCACTATTGCAATTTGATTAGTTAGTTTACTTTACCATTTTAGATAGTTTATTTTATTGTTATCTAGTTAAGTTTACTTTATCGTCTTTCTATTTCCGTTCTTAGATAGTTTACTTTATTATTATTATCTAGTTTATTAGTCTAGTTATATAGTCTTTCAATATTGTCATTTAAATATCGCTTTAGTTAGATTTTAAATACTGTCACTCGGATCAGGGAACTTCCCCGATCGGGTACGTGACAATCCGATCGGGTAAGTCTTCTGTTTTGAGTTTTACATTCTGCAATTTACATATTTGTCATTTACATATCGTCATTTACATACTTGTCATTCTATTTTATGTTAATAGCTTATACAACCACTTCAAGTGACTCGAACTTAAATGAAAATCAATCCATAGCAATTCATAGTTAACACGTACTCCCCGAGGATCGACACCCTACTTCCCTAATTACATTCCTTATGTTGTTAGCCTAAGTGCGGGTAATTATTTTTGTATCGGGACCGCGACATAACCGATCAGTATTTGATATGTTATCGATTATATGCATGTAATGCAACATCCAATGTTTTAATCCTATCATGTGAATTAGACTATGTCGGTGAACATGTAATTAGCACTCAATTATGTCGAGTTAAGATTTAGAGTTGATTGCATGTGAAAGATAAAGAAAATCAAACAATATAATGGACTAAAAGGAATTACAACTAATTACAAAGGATTAAGGGATCTGCGTCAGAAATATACTCAAAACGGAGATTTAAAGAAAAGAGAAAGAATTCGAAAAGTTAAAAGACGGATTAGCAGTAATATTAGAGTTAATAGTTAATTAAATATATAATTAAGCTACGTCGAAACGATAATGGAAGTTTAGGGACAGAAACCAGCCCAGAATAGGCGCAGCAGCAGGTGCGTCCTCTTGAAGAGGCGCAGCACCTCTTGTGTCCGTTCTTGAGTTGGGTTCTGGCTGTGAAGCTAGAATCGCAACCAATTAATGTTATTTTGGTACATTTACGATTAATTATCGATCTATGACTCGAGTAGAAGGGGTTTAACATGTTAATTACACTACAATATGTATCAATAACAAATTTTAGAGATTTGATATGAACAAATCGAACCTCTAAAACCCGAATTTTGACCCAAAGACGAAAACCCGCCAATATCGAATTATTAGGGATCTAAGATGAGAACTGAACGATTTAAAAGATTAAATAAAAAAAGGAATAAAATTAGAAAATCGCAGGAACCAGAGGAAGAAGAAGAAGAGCAAGAGCAGGCATCCTCTGGAAGAGGCGCAGTAGATGCTGCGACTCTTCGAAAGATTCTCCTGCGTTTCTTCTCGACGTCTGATGACTACTAAAACGTTTTTACTTTGAAATCGGTTTTGAACTTATTTCTGACGTGAATCTTACATTAAATGAATAAATAAATACAAAATAAACAGACGAGATTAACACCCTCTGACTTACATGTTGACAAATACGAGATTAACTAAGTTAAAATTTTAGCGATAGCTCGACTTGAATGTATGCAAAAAGTGCCCTTGTTAAAGGACTAAAGTTGATTGATTAACTTGATTATTTGTTTAGTTGGTCAAATTGTTCGGCCAATGCAATAACGTGACGGGTACCTAGAAGGATCTGAGCTTACGTGGTGGATTGATCAAGCACGTAGATGTTGAAAAGCTTAGACCAAGGTCTAGATTGCAAAGAGACAAGAGAAGGGGCGGAACACTCGCGTGCCTTAAAAGTGAGAACGGAGCTCTCCTTTTATTGTAGAAAATGTGAAAGAGTCGTAGAATAACTCAAACTTTGGAAAGAACTGACTGAGGAAGAGGCGCAACAGAAACTGCGATCCTTCGAAGAGGCGCAGCACCTGCTGCGTCATTTCCCCAGAGGTTTCCTTCAGCGGAAGAAAGATTACCACGTTTCTATTACGGAATTGTGGTTGAACTATAATTCCCTTTTAAAAGATAATACGAGATAATTTTATAAAAAAGATAGAATTTTAAATATATAATCAAATAATCACAATATTCTAGAGCGTTCCAACTCGGAGTTTTAAAACTGTTTATAGAAATGAAGCGGTTTTCGACCCAAACTCCAAATAAACTCTAATGACCATCAAAACGACCGTACTGGCGGGTAGATGACGACAAAGGGGTAGACACAAGTTTTTGAGCTATCACTTGACGATAAACTAACGAATTGTCATAAATCGTTTCACGTACCAAACATGCGGCCCAATAATCACTAGGTGGTTGGCGGAAGGTGTAGAACTGAGGTATCAAAAGATTGATGATGTTGGTCACTGTTGTGATAATGATGGAGATTGAGGTTGTTGGCGATGGTTACTATGGTTACTATGGTTACTATGGTTTGGTGATCCCGTTCGGAGACTGGTCACACCCCGAGTTCACCCTCGTAGTTATCCCGCCACATGGGGGATGTGCACATTAATGTTGCGGGTTATCTTGCTGTGGCGAGATGGAAGTTCGACGCTTGTGGCTGCGGTACAGGGTCAATAGGTGGTTTTGTAGAGTAGGGATGGTAACCTGAATCTACTGAGATAACCGTTGCGGTAGCTCTCTGGTTTCTCCTTTGTATTGTGCTTCTCTTGTACGTTAGTCTTAAACAATTAGGAGTCATTTCATTATGTTGAACATTGTTATTTATTTATTAACACGATATCTTTATTGAGTTGGATTGTTTGTCAGATGGTATGCCGTATGTTTTGGGATTATGTATTGACTTTTAAACGTTATTAAATAAATGTTGTTTATTTTTTGCTTGTTGTGATATTTACTACCTCGGGCAACCGAGATGATAGCCCTCCCATGTGCTAAGAGGGTCTTGTAAGGCACCTTTGAGTATGAAGCTGATACAAGTGGTATCCGAGCGATCGATTTTGGAACCTAAAACCAATGAACCCAATGAACTAGGAGTGTCTAATAATATGAACCCGGGTAGGAGTCAAAGAGAGCTACCGCAAAGATTCGGGAGACGTCCCGAGATTGCACTCTTGGCCCTATAACTCTTACTTTGTCACTCTGGGAAGTGTCGGGGCTTTATGTGTATTTGATGGTGTTAATATGTTGCATGTTTAAAATATGTGGAATGGAGTGGATAAATGAATTATGGCATGTGTGTATTGCAAGAGATTGACGTGATTGGTGTGATCAGATATGAACCACATGATATGTGGCATGATTATGTGATGTACTTGAAATATGATGAGCGTAGCATGAACGCAATGTAATGTGTTAAACGGTGTTGATTTTGGCATAGAAATGTGTTATTGTTAAGGAGCATGTTGTATGTATGCGTTACATGAGATTATGTTATGTATGTGATTATGAGAATATGAATTGAATGGTTGTGATTATAAGCTCGAAGAATGTGTTTATCGTTGGCAATAATGCGTATATGAATTACGTATGGTTATGTGAAGCATGTGGTGGTTGCATATGAACTAACTAAATGTGATTTAGACATGAGAAGTATATTATGGTTGTACCATGTGTTATATATATATATATATATATATATATATATATATAGAATTAGGCTCCTGTGCGAACTAATAGTTCGGTGCAAACTTACGAACTACCCAAATAAGAAGACCAAACCCAACCGTCACATTCATTTCACACTCCTCTTTTCCTCTCTCAAAAATTCCGCAACCCAACATCCATTTCACGCTATATCAACACCATATCTACACCGGCTACTCTCTTATTCTCCGGCTACTCTCTCCGGCTACTATCAACCAACGGTGAGATCTTCATTTCATTGTTTTGTAGTTTTTCGGTCAAATTCATCACATCTATCCTCTAATTTCTCACATGCATGAATGTTTATAACTCTTACTAATTTCTCATTGTTTTTAATTTATTGCTTTATTTAATTCCATTCATGTTTTTAATCTCCCCCAACTTTGAGTTATTCTAACCCTAATTTGGTTTCCGCTACATTTCCCCACCCCACAAATGTCGTCAACAACCATTGCAGGGGCCGGAGCATGATGCATGTACTATGATCCTTGTTTTGATTGTTGAATTGTTGGAGCATTTTGTGTTTTGCATTAATTAAGTTTGCATTTTTGGGAAATGTGATTTGTTTTACTGAATTTCTTGTTTTGTTTCAGTCAATTGTTTGAGAAATATGTTTTTTTATTTCTAGTTATGTCGATTTTGTGTTGTTTTTTATCATCTCGGAACTGTTATTTGTTTGAGTTATTCTTTCTTCGAGAAATTGTTTGAGAGTTTTTCGGTTTGATTAGTATATTTATCATTTATGTCAATTTTTATGTGTTTTTGATCCTTAGCCTAGAATAAATTGGGAAATTGTTGGAGATTTTGTTGCATTTTTATGATCAATTGTTGGAGTATTTTTCTGTTCAGGAATTGCTAGATACACTCAATTTCATTGTGTCATAGTATCTTGACTCATATTAGCCATTTTTGCCTTATCCGCGTTAAGTTGATAAGATGTAGGTGCATGCTCTTTTCTGTACATATAAAGACAACCATGGAAAATTGGTGCAAATGGTGTGTTGTCGATATTCAAGAAGAAGATAAATCACTTTTTATCAAGAATTATGTAACCGAGAAAAAACAGTCTATGAGATTTTCATTTGCTCCGTTAAAGGAAGTTAAACTTATTGGCAACCAGTATCAAGCCCAACATGATGTTTTTAATAATCAATATCTCATGAATAAAATATTCAACCTACTTTATAGTCATGCGGATAAAGCAAAAATGGCTATGGTGTGTACAAATTGGTCTCAATTGTTTCTCCTTCACCCAACTGCACCTCGTATTGAAGTTGCGTACATGGTGGCTCTAAGAGTGAATGATGTCAATGGTGTAAGGATTGTTTAACGGGGCTCTAGAATAGTTTTTCAACACTGTAAATGTTTTATGACGGATGATACTACCGCTAGACTCATCCTGCATTATCAACAACAAAAAAACCGATATCAGAGTGCTCACCTTAATGTTCTTGATGATATTGCAATTGGACAAGTTAATGATTTGTTGCGTGCTCTGGCCACCCCATCTACGGCGCGTAACACTGCAATTGACATTCTAGCACAGTTACTAACACGTTCAAACTTATCTTATCTTGATGTATTTCATGTATTTGATGTATTAAGTGTGATATAAGTAAATTAAAAACTTATCAAACTTTGTTGATCTTTTTGTTGAACTTTTTAATATGTATAATTATATTAGAGTCGAGTTTGTATCAAACTTTGTTGTAGTTTATAACAGTAGACCTTTTTGTTGTTGTATATACGTTACCTTTGTTGAAATTGCTGCACTGTTGTTGTATACATACCTGTCAATACTTAGATACATTCCTTTTAATATACTAGATACACTCCATAACACTTGTTGGTATTCTTTTTAAACAGTTGATCATCGTTTTAAATTTACAAAAATGAAGGAGTTGGTGACAACTAATGATGGTGGAACTACAAATAAAGAAAATAAGAAAACTACAGGTATTGATACACATCTTTAAATTGTTTAATACATGCGTCTATTACGAGATATATTCCTTCAAGGTGCTAGATGAATTCATGTAGGTTGCTAGCATGCTTTAGGTGTGACAACCCTCGCGAATGCAGAAATAAAACATACAAGCATGTGATTAATATAGCGGAAGATACGGTATTTTTAAATCCTTTTTTCATGCAATTAGAAAAGTACGAGGAATGTCAATAATTACAAACCAAAGTATAATATACTACAAGAGACGAATTCTCTCAAAATGTTATCAAATGTCAAAGTTATTAGCAACTAGCTAAACAACGTCTAGAGGTGAATCATCAAGGCCAACGCCCGCTAGCTCACCCGAACCCAAAATACCACAAGCAAAAAAGCCATCCAATCAAGCAACATGTTCATCCATGAAAAACATGAACGCCACAGTCAGTAGGGAATAACTCCGGGTTCTCCCAGCCATATCATAATAAACGTACATAAACGGAAATACAAAAGTAGAAGCATGCATATATAAATATACATGTGAAGTACGAGAAGGATAAATAGGCAATTCAATATATAAGGATATCGATCCATGAAGTACAAAACCGTAACCATCATATGATAGATAGACTCGGGGATGACACTCTTAGGCAACCATACACTCACTAGGGCTTACATCTCAACGTTAGCGGCGTAGGTTTGATAAGATTGAGACTCGACAAACAAACCATGCCAAGTCATCCAATGATCACAAATAATCAATCATATAATCATCCATTCAAACGTACAATACGTTGACGACATCTCTCACGGTAAATGTGACACCCTCAAATTTGCGGAAAGAAAAAAAAATAATTTAAATACATAAAAGATATGAGAATACAATACAAAGGTGTCATAAATAAAAAGGTTCGTTACAAAACGGAAATAATATTATACAAAAGAAATATACAAGACGGGAGACATATCTCCCGTATAAATACGGAAATAAAAAGAGTGTATAATAATATACAAACTAAGAACCAAATATAGGTCCAAGGTAAATACTTCGCTCGCTAGCTCGTCAATGTACCCCAAATATGCAATCACCACCTGTTCGACCGCATTAAATATAAACACGGAAGCCACAGTCAATGGGGAGTAACTCCGAGTTCTCCCAGCCACGAAATGTCGAGTTTAATGAAACATGAATAACATAAAAGCAATGTATATAGAAAATACAAAACTTTAACATATATGATATGCTTTTCATGTTATGAAACACTTAACTAACATATAACCTATCATGTGAAAGCTATCATGTGAATCCGTTATCAATCTATAACAAGAGGTAGGGAAGCTGGTATTTTAGCTCAGAGGTTACCTTTAAAACATGGCCATGATACCCTCGACCCTAATCAACACGTAATCATGTGAATCCGTTAACAACCGGTAATCCAAACTCTATCAACCTTAGCCGGCTTGCATCTCACCTTCTAAGATTCATAGAATCATCAAACATGAAAGACCAATACGTCTATAAACAGGCATAAGTTCCTAGTACAGTCAATAGTCGACTTCTGTAACTCGAGGCTATACCACAAGGTAAGAAAACATCCTAGTCCTAGACTGATCAGACCTAGCGACAACAGCTATTCCATTCCCCGTCCCATGACCAAAAGTACATGAGAATCTCTACTAGGCGACCCCCTAAGCAGAGTTGGCTAGTACTTAAGCTTGCTCCATTCCCAAAGTGGAAGCAGTTAAGGCATGCCATGCCCCGACTTGGATATAACCCACCAAGCCGGGACACAAAATGCTATCAACAAATAGAACATATAGTCGTAAAGACACGTAAGGCCTATCATGTCCATGGTCCACGATACTCTTTACGAATTATATGTGTCAAGGAACAGCCATATACTCATACTCTAGGGTTACTTAGTCAACACTACCATATCATACTACAAAATAACAGTCAACTGGAAAACTTCCTATCATGTGACTAATTTTCTATAAACCTATTCCAACTATCATTGCCTCATATCTACTAAGGCTCATTCATTCATTCATTAAATAAAACCTTACTTGAAGACAAATCCCCGACCCGAGTCCCGCGACGGGTCATCAGTCAAAACGGGGCTTACTAGATCTTAGTTTGACCAAACCCGTTTGGTCAAACCGGCTAGAAACAGAGTCTTAACCATTTATACTTGAACATAAAATCATCATATTCATTTCATGCTATTTTATTCTAACTTCTAACATGTGAATTATTAAATCTTACGAAAACTCGCTTGACTTAAAGGATATCAAATTAAACTACAATCTCGTATTATAATTTCTAACATGTGAGAAATATTAACATTATGAAAAACCGTTTAATTAAATAATTTACTTATTAAAATTTCCCACTTGTTAAATATTACAAAACACGATAAAATAACAAAAAATCAAAAACCGTCACAAATCCAAGGAAAGGGGACCCACGACTGTTTTGGGCCGTGACAAGAACCGGCCTAGTTTGGCTATTTTGGTCGACTTTTCTAAAACCGTTTCTTAATATTTTCCCGCATGCTTAACATATTTAAAACCCGTCAAAACAACAACAAAACAATCAAGTATCGACACAAACCCAAAGGACCAACCACAGACCAATCCAGACCGGCCTGGACCGGGCCTGAACCGGCCTGAACCGGCCTGGTTTGGGCTGGTTTTTCAGCCTCCTTATTCGGCCACCACACACCACCACACCAAATTATTTCTAACATGTTTTAAATTAACAACATCCATTTAAACAACCAATTCATCCATCATTCATACAAAAATTATGATTATGAATAAATCATCCAACATGTCAAGAACATTAAATATGATAAAACTCATACAACATAATAATAATAACAACCTAACATGTTACTACTTAAAAACCGTAAATAACAAAACATAAGTAAAAGTATGTAACATTAATTCGTCGAGTAACTCGGAATCGTTACCTTTGCTAGCACAGAATCAATTAGCACCCAAAAGAAGAACTAAAGAAACCCGTCTACTAGTCTTCTTCTAAAATATACGAGTCACCAAACTCGTCTTCAAAATCTTCCCTTATAAGAAATGACAAGAATAACATTATTAGAATTAAAACTTGATTTCAACAATTAAAGTGTTGAAAACGATTTTGTCGGAATTGGAAATAAAACGTACATGGAGATGAAGAGCGGAGAGGAAACTCTAGAAATATAAGTTAGGACGGATTTGAACAAGTAACGAATGTTTTGTGACGATTTTGCTCAAGAAGGATGAAGAACGCTCAAGAACACCAAGAACGATTTTGATTATATTAAAGAAAGTATTAAAAAGGTATTAAGTTGATTTAGTGTAAAATGAAAAGATAAGTGGTGAGTAAACTGGGAAGGTGTGCCGTGTAATATAGGAAATAATGGAGTCGGGTTTTGAAATTGTTGTTACGGAATTGACTCGGGTTTTATAAACATTTTATGGTAATTAATTAGATATTATTAGATTTTATAATTGTTTAATCAAATATCTAGATATTATTTAGATATTATGTTAGTTAAATGAAAATATCTAATCCTAAGAGGAGAAGAGGGGAGGCGTGTGGAGTGGAGTAATCGGGTCTGTTTTTAAGCGATTTGCGTAATTTAAACGGACCGATTGATAAAGTAATAAAGATCTTAGATATTTGTATTAGTTTAATCAAATTAATTAAAAGATCTAATATGAGTGGAAAAAGGTGACATGGGGCGTGTGACTCATGCAAGAGTCGGGTTTCGGGTTTGATTCGGGATTTAAGTTGACTCGGGAATAGTTAAATGACGTTCGGGGTTAAACCGTAAAACCTACTCTTTAATTCCGAATAAATTAAAAATAATTATATTAAATTATCATAAATTCAAATAAATCGTAATAAATTAAAATAAATTAAATATGTTATTTTTTTCAAATATAATTTCGGTCTTTCAAATTTCGGGGTGAGTCGGAAAAGTCAACGAAAGTCAACGTCGACTTAAGAGTCAAGAAAAGTCAAAGACGACTCAAAAGTCAAGAAAAGTCAAAGACGACTTAAAAGTCAAGGAAAGTCAAAGACGACTTAAAAGTCAAGAAAAGTCAAAGACGACTTAAAAGTCAAGAAAAGTCAAAGACGACTTAAAACGGGATTCTCATGGAATCTTGTGGAAATTCCAAATACGAACTCGGAAATTCCAAATTCGACTGGAAACAATAAATTCTAAATTAAAACTTAAATTTGCTGAAAAGTATCCGTAAAATATTTTCACTAGAAAAATAGGGTACATTTCGGGTTGTTACAGGTGGCACTAGAGCTAGATTCCATATCTAAGACGTAGAAATCCGCCGGGAAGACAAGATTATCGACTTCCACTAGCACATCCTCTACCATGCCCTTAGGATAGACACTCGACCTATCGGCTAATTGAATGACCACCCTGGTCTTAGACAAAGGTCCTAAGCCTAGGGTCTCATAGATAGATAGGGGCATGACGTTTATAGAAGCCCCAAGGTCTAGCATGGCACGTTTAAAACTTTTTCCTCCAATAGTGCAAGGGATGGTGAACATGCCCGGGTCTCCACATTTCTTCTGTAAATTTTGCTTGAAAATTGCCGACACATGTTCACTTACCCTAACCTTATGGGTTCCCTTCTTAGGATTTCTCCTAGGTTTACAAAGTTCTTTCAAGAACTTTGCATACCTAGGGACACTATTCAACAAGTTAAGAAGAGGAATGTTTACCTCACATTTCCGGAAAGTCTCGTACAAGTCATTCTCCTTGGCATACTTCCTTGTGCTTATCAAAGCACTAGGAAATAGGACTTCTGGTATGTATTCCTCCACTTCATCATCTTCAATAGTGTCTTTGCCCTTCCTTGAAGTGTCTCCCTTGGGGTCCTTGCTTGTGGATGCCCTTTTTTCATTCTTCGATAGCTCTTCATGACCAACCACCAATTCTCCTTGGTCTTCAATCTCCAAGGTTTCCATCTCAAGATTCTTCCTCTTTTCCTTGCCTTTTCCAAGGGGGTTTACTTCCAACTCTTTGCCTCCCCTCAAGGTCATGGCACTAGCATTTTCCCTAGGTGGGGGAATGGTTTGAGATGGGAATCTTGTGGAGCTTCAGGCTTGGGATTTTGACATATTTTAGGCCATTTGGGATAGTTGGGTTTCCAAGTTGCTCACCCTAAGGTTGTTAGCCTCTCTATCCTTCCTTGCCTCCTCTCTATCCCTCCTTGCCTCCTCCCTATCTTTCTCTTGATTGGCAAGGAGTATTTGCAAGATGTCACTCAAGTTCCCTTGAGAAGAAGAATTCCCTTGATTGGGACCTTGGTTTGGTTGTCTTTGAGATTGAGAATTACTTGGAAAATTTGAGTTGTTGGGTCTTGGGTTGTTGAAATTTTTTTGGGGATTTTGGTGGAAATTAGAGTTTCGGTTTTGGGTGGAATTTTGGGCTCTCAAGTGATTGAATTGACCATTTTCAAAACTCTTTGACTTGTCTCCTCCCCACCCCAAAAGATCACGGTTTCCCACTTGGTTGTACATTCCTCCACCACTTGGGTTTCTAGAATTGTAATTCCCATACCCCATAGCATTGACGCTCTCCATAGTGGCTCCTTGTTCAATCATGATGTAACATGTATTGGTAGCATGGTCACCTCCACAATATGAACATTCAAGTGGTTCGGGGTGTTGAGAAAATGAGTTGCCTTTGTTCACAACCAAGTTGGACACCATGCTTTTTAGTTCACCCATCTCTTGCATGATTTTGTGATTTTGAGAGGCATAAGGATCTTCCATGGAAGATACATTCCTAGAGCTTCCTCCCCTTTCATTCTTCCTCCCGTAGCTTCTTGTGTTCATCGCCAACTTCTCAATAATGTTGTTGGCCTCGGCCACATTAAGTGTATCAATTCCACCTCCGGTGGTGGCAATGATCATCCGTTGGTCGTTTTGGCACAACCCTTCATTGAAGGCCGTCAACAAATCATCCCCCGACATTCCATGATACGGGCATCTTGCCACAAGGCTTTTGAAACGCTCCCAATAATCGTAGAGGGTCTCCCCCATGTCTTGCTCAATGGTAGTGATGAGCTTCTTTGAGTGAGTGTGCCTTGAATCCGGGTAATATTTTTCAAGAAACTTCTTCTTCAAACCCACCCAAGTGGTAACGGAGTGGGCCGGAAGACAAAAGAGCCATTCCTTTGCGGCATCTTGTAGAGAAAACAGAAATGCCCTTAGCTTGAATTGGTCTTCGGTAACTCCTTGAGGAATAGCACCTTGGCAAATCATGTGGAATTCGGCCAAGTGTCTATTTGGGTCATTCCCCACCATGCCATGGAATCTAGGTAAGTTATGGACACAGAACCCCTTGAGCTCAAAGTTTACATCCCCCATGGGAGGATATGCAATACATAGTGGTTGCTCCTCATAGTTCCTTGCCCGGATCTCACCAATTGTTCTATTATCCTCCATATTGGGTGGGTAGAGGATGTCCAATGGAGATGGTATCCTCGGTGGTGACTCAAATACTTGCTCCGCTTGTTCTTGAAAAGTATTATTCTCCAACTCCTCTTCACTAGGCTCCCTCAAAAAAGGTCTCCTATAGAGGGGATTTGAAAATAACCAATTGGATATGCTACTTGAGGATGGATCATTGTCTTGGTCACCAAGTCCCTCTTGTGACCTAGGCATAAACTTTTAAAAACAACTCAACAACACAATTAGTAACTTCAACACCAAGTAACCTAGAAACAATACAAAAAAAAATATTTGAAAAACAATCTAAACAAAGTATGACACTAACAAGAGTTTTAATTTGATATTTAGCTATATTGCCTTCCCCGGCAACGGCGCCAAATTTGACGGGTTAAAATACGGTGTCGTTAATTCCGCAAATTAACTAGGCCAAATAAAAATTTATAAAACCTTACCTAGACTCGAACCAACCTAAATAAAAGGGTAGTAAGGGTAAGAAATGGGTCGAACCCAAGGGAAAGCGGTAATGCTAAAATAATCTAATCTAGACTCTTGCAAAATATCATTTAACAAAACTAATGACTCTAATCACAAATTAAGGCACTAATTACTAATTAAGACACTAATCAACAAAGGTTTAAATTAATTACAAACTATGATATTCACAATGGGAAAACATGTAGGAAAACAAATTAAGGCACTAATTACTCCCTACTGGTTTCTAAAAGAACTTTTCATACTACTAAGAGCTTGCTCCATAGGAAATATATAACGTGTGCGCCAGTATGTTGTTAAAGCTGTTCTATTGTGGCTAATTTTTTGCTTGTCTTTCTATTTTAAATTTGTTGCCTGGTTTGTGGAGGATACTAAACATTTGGTTTGTCGTGTGCGCCAGTCTGGTGTTAAAGCAGTTTTATCCAGCGACATTGATCTACGGGGTGCTAGGCAAGTTTCGTTTTGGGCATTTTCTTGTTTTAAAGTAGTCTAATTTGAGAGGGGCGCTATCTACGTAATAATAGAATATGTTAATATTTCTTATTTATGCTTTATACATAGATTATGTGTGGTGGTTGTTTGTGATATTGGTATGATGAAATTGATATTTGGTTTTGCTTCAATTGATTGTAATTTTACCGTGATGGTCGTGTACTTTGATAATGGCGGTCTTTATAGATTGTATTTTAGGGGTAAATATCATGCTATGGTGTTGAGATTACCGGTTCAATATCCAGCATCTGAGTCCGCAACATTTGGCAGGTTAGGTTCAATGCTACGCATTTTGGCGGTCACCAGATTGCTTATAAGCATTGGAAGGCTTATTGTACCAAGGTCTATTTTTAGTAAATTTCTCACCCATTTATTTATTTTGTCCCTTGAATCGGCTATAATTACTCATATTATTTGACTATTAACACTCCTACAACTCTTTCTCTGTTTTTATTAAATTCTTCCCTATTTACTATTCTTGTTACTTAAATCGGTTAAAATCGCTATCTTATTTCTTATTTGAGGTTAGGGTGGTGTTGGTGCAGGTTACTAAGGAGATGATTTTTTAGGACTCTTTTATACTCTTTTAAGTGGTTTATTTATGGAGTGAGGTGATCGATTGTTACATTGCGTGTACTTTTTTATCTTTTCCACAAACAATGTTACGATATTGGTGAATTCTTTCATCTTTCTCATTTTACATATTTATTTAGTTGAATTTGAGTTTTTTTTTTTTTTTTTTTTTTTTTTTTTTTTTTTTTTTTTTTTTTTTTTTTTTTTTTTTTTTTTTTCTGTTTATTGCTTATGATAGTGAATTTTTTGGGCTTGCAGTTGTTGAGTTCGACGATGAAGATCGGGCACACATTCACAATCTGATGCAAGGCCAGTAAGTATTTGATTATGTGATTATTGCTTCTTTATTTTTGATCACCCTCAAACAAATTTGCCCTGCATCATCTCTTTTACGTTCACTTAGTAAAATAAAGACGACTTGATTTTGCCTTAGATGATGTTTAGATGAGGTCTTTGGACTATTATGATATTGGTGATCTATGCAACTTTGATTCTGGGATTTCTTTGTTTTGTTTTTCACGTTGTGTGTGATTTTTGTTTGAGGTGGACTGTTGATTCCTAATTTCTTAGATTTATGTAGTTTCCGGAGATGATTTGATTAATTATTTAGAATCAAAGTAGTATTTGGTGAATTAGACAGGGATGATGATGTTGTTGCTCATATTTTCTTTGCATAACAAATTTGTAGTCATGTATTCATGTCTTCTCTTATAGGTGGCTCGAGCTGCAAAGCTGCAAGAAGCTTTCAAAATCATTGGTGTGGACTTGAACCTTAATAAAGAAGACCTTGGTAGCTATTTGATTTCATTAGCTAAGTGATCTCATGTTTTAACTAATTAGTATATTTCTTTAGTTCTGTGAATGTGTGATGCCGTGATTACGTGTTTTACAGGAAAAAAATTCGGGGTTACGGATTTTGTTAACCCCAAACATTGTGAAGAGAATACATTTACTGATGTGATTGAAGAGCTTACTGATGGTGGTACAAATTATACTTTTGAATGCATCAGTTTAGCTTTTGTGATGCAATATGCTTTTGATAGCGCTGGAGAGGTTTGTATCATTTATATTTTGCTATTTAGGCTATTTAACTTTTAGTAGGGGATTTTTTATTTTAGAACTCGCATACTACTGACCTGAGGTTTGACCCGCAAATTATTGTTATTATGAGGCTGACTCATATCAGTGAAATTAGTTCTTATTTTGACGGTAGTGGATTCGTGATCGATGATCAGGGCTGGGGAAGGACGATTATACTGGGAGTAGAGTCACAAGGCATCCTTTTAGTATAAACACGTGGAGTATGATTAGAGGAAAAAGTGTGACCTGAGATATCTGTGCCAGGGATATATGAACTAGGTCAGTGAATCATCCACCTGTCCTTTTTTTCCTCAATGCTTAATATGGTGTAGTGTAGTATTGTAATTATGTCGATGATAATATATTAAGTGAGCCTAATGTCGATGACAATATATCATGTGAAACTGAAGCTCCAGACTTCACTTACAATTAATGTTCGTGTTAGATTCGATGTTTGCCATTTTAGGTTTATTTTGTTCAACTTTTTATAGTTGTAATTTAAATTACCTTTGGAGGTAGAGTATTGGCTTAATAAAAAGAAACGTATATGTCAATTGTCGTCCCTTTGCCATTTTACAGTGCCAATTTTACTATGTGAAATTAGAGGAGTACTAATGTAGTTGAGTAAGCATATGTTATTTTATGGTCAAAAGTAAAAAAAAAAAAGAAAAACAGAAAAATGAAAGCGCTTTAACAGTGTGGTGAGACAGAGTTAAACTGTCGATGATAGACAATAAGTTCAATTTATCAAACCATCTTATTTATATTGTACTGATCTTACATCTCAAATTCCTTATCGAGGCTAAAAAAAGTGATTAGCACATATCTTGGGTTTAATTGAAGTTGACATGGTATCTTATTTTGGGGTTTTTTGTAATTGGTTGTTGGCAAATCTCGTTTTTGTTACTCTCTCTATGTTATACGATATGGTGGATAGTTGTACCACAACATATATTCATCGTCGTACCCTTCATATACATACGCATGAACTCAAAAGTTGACAAATACTTTCATGTTTCATAAAATAATAATACACACAGAGAATAGCTGTCCGTAAATGTGTGTAAATGGGATCTATTCCCACAGTGTAGATTGGAGAGTACACCTTAACAATAATACTAACAATAATCAGCAGATTCCAACGATTTTTAGTGCCATTGTTGTGGGATCTCAGCGGAAAATGCGAAGGTATTCTAACAATAATCATGTTCTTCTCTTGATTTAAGACCTTCCACTAAATCTGCTGTTACTAATATTACTACTACTAATAATAATTCTAATAAAAAATTTTCTATTGGTACCAAAAAGGCTGCTTCTCCTACTGGTGTGAGGTATTTCATCTTTTCATTTCTTGTCTAAATTTTAGTTCTTTATTTTTGTGTTGCTGATTTTTGTGTTTTTTGGGTAAAATTATGATAATTTGAGGAGGTTTTGAACAAAAAAAATAACTAATTTGCAGTATATAAGGAAAACTCTCAAGTCATATGACAAGTTGATTAATCATTCAGCAATATTCTCAAATGCATTGTGGGCAACAACCTGTTGGAACTTATTTTAGGTAACCATTGTTCACTACCTCCTGGTGTGTTACTGTAATGAAGCGATGGAATAAACTCATCTTCCCCTAGTGTACAAGTTGGGTTGGAAGACATATTGCCATTTGATTATTCACGAGATGTTGAAATTGTATTTTCCGCAACAGAGATAGTAGAAATATCCGGAACAGATATAGTAGAGATATCTGCCACAGTAACATAACAATAACATACTAATAACATCACAATAACATCACAGTAACATAACAATAACATAACAATAACATAACAATAACAACATAACAATAACATTACAATAACATAACAATAACATTACAATAACATAACAATAACATTAGTATAAAAACATAACAATAAAAATAGCATAACAATAACATAACAATAACAATAGCATAACAATAACAATAACAATAAGAACATAACAATAACAACATACTAACAATAACATAACAATAACATAACAGTACGAAGATTCATGTATAACGAGATCGATATAAATTACATAGCAACTAACATAACAATAACCTTAACGTGATTCATACATAGCAATAATACAGCAATAACAGTAAGAGGATTCATGTATCACATAACAATAACATAACAATAATATAATAACAATTACTTGACCTTTTTTTTTTTTAATATAACATTAACATCAATAACAATAACTTGACCTCTTTTTTTTCTTAATAACAGTAAAACCCAACAAATACTTAACCTCTTTTCTGGTTAATAACAATGCAATAACAATAACTATAAGTATAACTATAAAAATTGAATTACTGCGAAACAACTTTTAAAAGTGAAGAAATCGATCATTATCCTCACGATACAAGAGCATATGATAATTAATTTTCATTCGATAGATTATTAGTTTATTACCTGTATCCATAGAAACTATCTAGTTGTTTACTTCATTTTGCATGCTGTAATTCTGGATTTTTTTGTTGGTTTGATTATAGAAGATGATTGTTTGTGATGTAGCTGAAAAAGAGTTTTCGAGAGAGAGAGAGAAAATTCTGGATTTTTATTTTGAGAGAGAGAGAAATATAATGAATGATTTGTTTTCTTTCCGGCGTCACTTGTGGTGTTTGCGTGTTGTTTGCCTTTTGTTTAAAGTTTTTCCTTTTATATTTACTAGTTGTTGCACTGCGCCTTATCGGGCGCAGTGCCCCAATTTGGCAAAATGCTAGGCGAAATTGAATCAAGATTGATCGTGTATTGATCTTGAACAAATAATATATGGGTGCTCGACTTAGGCGCATGCTATTTAAAATAAAGATGCTTTAAATTAATCGAGTACTTGTAAGTACAAGCCAACA
>JAIUZE010020993.1:0-18037 GCA_022085475.1 Heliosperma pusillum
GGGTTGTAAATTGTATAAGGGTAATTCCGTAAGGTTAAAATTGTAGAAGGGTAATTTCGTAATTGACACGGGCGACATTATTAATTTTCGGGCGACAAAAAGAAAAAGTTAATTTTTTCCCTCCCAACTTCTACATTATCTACAAATAGATTCATCTACATGTAAAATTTTAATTGGTGGTGTATAGAAGATTCTATACACCGAGTGTAACCGTAGCATCTTCCATAGATTCTGCCATGTGTTGATATGTTATTGGTGGTGTACAGAAGATTTCGTGCACCGAGTGTAACCGTGGCATCTTCCACATTATAACCACATAAATTTAACTAACAGTTTTTTCACATATAATATGTATTATTGTAGGACATTTCCAACATTGTGATAGTCTTAGAATACAATATAGATTTAGAAATATCTTTAGATATTATGTTAGTTATAGTTGTCTATATTATGCCAATTATATCTTTAAGATTTATTTTAGGTAGATTATGTTTCTATATACGGAGTATTATCTCTAGCTCCTTCAATTTAATTCGTCTAATCATCATCAATTCACAAAAATATACAATTTGCAAATTACTTTATCTCTTCTTTCTCGTCCTATTCAGACTGCTTCAGACTTCTACAGACTTCTTCATATTTCTTATATCCGCTCGTCTTTTACTCCTTTCAAGATCCAAAGTTTTCCCTTCCTAAGAGCACCCACAATAGAGAGGATTGTCCATCCTCTTAACTCTCTGTCTCCTCTAAGAGTACATCCTCTCTATTGTGGGAACTATTATGGATGTCCTCTTACATAGAGGAAGATGGTTACTTCCTCTACTTTTAGAGGAAATAAGACATAGGCCCTTGTGCCCAAAAACTAATATTTAATTGTCATGTTTATTATTAAATTAGTTTTATTAATTTTTAAATAATTAAACTAATATAAAGTGACTCATAAAGTCATAATATTAAATATAAAATTAAATAAAAATATATATAAGAGGATCATCTCTATTTTGGAGTAAAATAGAGGTAGATGACATGAAGAGGATGTAGATAGTGGAAAATGAAGTGGCTAAAGATGGAGTGAAGTGTCAAACAAATACATGGAAAGATAAAAAATAAGAGGATGAAATCATCCTCTCTATTGTGGATGCTAAGCCTCTATCTTGCTTATATTAATGTTGACGATATGTCAAATTATATAGCCAAATCATGTCCTCTTTTACCAATCTACCCATACTTGTCCAATAGGCCTCCCTAATTCCTTGTAATGCTCTTCCATGCGTTGTTATTCCCTACATTGCTTTTCTTGTGTCTCCATAAAAATTTGTTTATTCCTTGGCCTTTCTAGCCTGAAGTCCTACGTGACTAATATCCATATTATTCTCTGGATCCCTATTGCGATCTCGTTCTCCCTACTTTCCGTCTCATAATTTTCTATAGCCAATATTTCTCAAATTACTTCTATCTTACAACTTCAATTTATTTATCCATCTTCAATATAAACTTTCTCTCAAATATACGTCTCCTTTAAACGCCTCTCAAAATCCAACTTTTTCAATCCCTCAAGCTACTTGTCCTTGTCAACTCTCAAATTAATTATTTCTACAAATTTACTCTCTGGACATAATGTCATAGTTTTGGCCTTCCCAAAATTCATCTTAAAAAAACTCTCACAAATATGAATTTATATCTCTTTCTCGGCCTTCCTAAAATTTTCTCTCTAACACAAATATTTCTCTTTTATTCTCTTTGGACAATAAAATCCAACTCCATATGATACCGTAAAAATTTACGATACAAACTTCTTTCCGACAATCCCAAGTCTCACCTTGTGCCCACTTATCGCACATCCTTGGCAGTTCTCATCTCGCTCTTCAAACTTCTCATCCTTGTTTACTATGGCAGAGTTAAGCTGCCTACCTCTCGTCTATTGCGACTTCTACTTGGATCAACGTTGCAATCTTATCTTCTTCTTCTCAAGATTGTCCTTCCCCTCCAGGTGTCCATCTTGCGCGGGCGTATAAGGAATATAATATTACTCACTAATGGTAATATTGTAATAGTCTTAGAATATAATATATATTATTTAGAATTTGTCTTTAGATATTCTATTAGTTATAGTTTTCAATGTTATGTCAATTATATCTTTAAGATATATTTTAGGTCGATTACGTTTCTATATATTATCTCTTATAACTGCTACAAAAGCAACATTTCTCATTAATAATATACAAGCTTTCTATTGATTCAATAATATAATCTCTACATCCAAGATAGTCGACATTCATGCCTTTGACCCCGGCATCATGTGTTCCAAGGGGAGGCGATTAATTGTGCTCCTATGTTTCTTCATTCTGCCTACAGGCTCAAGGGTTGTTAACTGCTTTAGCTATTTTCAAGGTATTATTTGGATTCCTCTTCAAATGGTCTTGGCTAAATGCACCCTTGAGGTCAAGTGTGATTTGAAGGGGTGGAAATTGATACACACCAATATATCGTGGATGGCAGTTTAGTAATTCATGTCTTTGATTTCTTATTCCCAAGCCATTATAGGCTATATAAGGATATTATTTAGTGAGTAATAATAATCAATAAATTTTATGAATGAACTTGTTAGATTTATCTCATTTGTCTAGTCGAATCTAGGTGATGATTCAGCACAATCCTGTTAATTGGGTAGCCTATCAATTCTCGTAATTGAACAACTGCATTTTCTATCCTATTTATTTCCGTCTTATTTCCAATCACATTAGGCCCTTACTCTAATACTTATAACCCCGAGTTAAGAGCTAATCTGGCGATCCGATGGACTAATTCTCAAAACACTCAAAGGTTTCGACAAGGTAGCAAATCCGGTCAACATAATGTCCAATATTTACCTTGGCAACAATCTAATAATATATGCTAGAAATCTATGTTATCTATTTTATTATATTTTGTTTTATGTTATAGTATACAAGTATGGCTCTCTGAGTTATGATACTAGAATGTAGAACAATATTTCTGATCGGGTCTGTCGCAAGCCCTGGTCAAAGATAATTACCCAGACTAGGCTAACAACAAATTAATGTAATTAGGGAAGTAGGGGTCGATCTTCAGGGAGATGGTGTTTCCTATAGGATGTAAAATATCTTGCAATTAAATCTTATCTAACGAGTATCAGGGTTTTGGGGTTTTGGATTCTAAATTAATAAAAAGCATAAACAAAATAAAAACAAATCAAAATAAAAGCAATTAAATGGATAATGATTTAACAATGATAGAAAGAATCTAGGGAAGTAGGTTCACACATGTAGGTTAACATATTGATGAAATTGGATTTGGAATAATGCAAATAATTCATTGTGAGTTCGTAAGAATGTTGTGTTCATTACAATCATAGACCAGATGGTCTAGCAGGCTTTTAGGCGATTTACTAGGTCTGATCTACCATGTCATGCTTTGTCTATTCAATTCACGTATTTCTACCTTGGAAAAGAATTCCATTTTAGTCAATGATTTTGGCCAGAAATCGTTAACTATCGTTACAATCCAAACATGCATAGACACAACGTTTTAAAGGCACAATTTCTTTATCCAATTTTCATCTTTTAATTAACCTAACATGGCTACCCTACACCCTAGAAAGGTGACTACTCACTCATAATAGTATTTAGATCTAGATTGATTTTAACAATTAAAACTAGGCTAGACATGTTTATTGATTTTTGATATTATAAGATGATAATAACAATTCTAAATCAACGATCTAATGAAATAAAATGATTACAACGGTATTTAAATTGAATCTAAGACAACATGTAAAGAAAACAATGATCAAATAAAAAACATAAAGAACTTAAACAAAAGATAAAACAGAAATACCTACATGACGATCAAATAGCGATAATGATGAAATATAAATATCCAAATAGAAATTTTCTTGCATATCTTTGACGATCCATGTATTACAATACTTGAATAATATAAAATAACTAAGAACCGGAAGTTTTTATTATTTCTAAACTAGAAAAATAGGCATAAGAGAAGATGGAGATCTAAACATAAAAGGAGAAATGTAAAAGACGATTTTTAAGGGAATTAAAATGGAGGCTAGGGTTTCTAAGACTAATCTAGGGTTATGTAAAGAGAGAAGTGTGTAGAGGTGTGTGCTGAAACACTCCTTATATAGGCTAGGTTTCGTGAGGAAGGGGTCATGCATTCATCACATAGGACAAAAAGGAGGAAGTTGAAGCATTTGCTCGGATCAGGAGACATACCCGCTCGGGTTTACCACTTACCCGATCGGGTATGTGGTGTTCTTCACTCTTTGACTTTCGTTTCATCTCCCTTGGTGAATAACTTGACTTTCATCGACCCCATTGACCTTTTGAGTCGGGTTTGTTGATAGGGTTTGATGTAAAATGATGATTGCTTCGCCTAACTGATCGATCTTCTGACAACTGCGAAATCGTCTTTGCTTCTTCTTTCTTTTGAATCAGAGAACCTTCTTGAAATGCCTTTGACTTGGTCAAGCTTGCTTCTTCAAATCGTCGGGTTCTAGGCAAATGCTCGGGAATATAGAAAAAGGGCGTAGAAACGTCACTTTCACTACAAAACAGGTTAGAACATAGGAATTCGCCTATAAGACGATATTAGCTCATAAAATGGCTTAACAAAGCACAAATGACATACAAAACCAAGCTAAATTGGGGGTTAAAATCATGCAAATATTCACTTATCAATTTCCTATTGTCAAAAAATATATAATCCCTACATTTTTATAAGATGTTTTATATTTATTTTTGGCAAATATTAAGATGTAACATAATGTGTGGAGGAAAATGGGAGAAAATGTGGGAACATAAGCAGTGCCAGAGTCATGATTTGAATTTAGGGGGGCGAACGACTAATTATGTAAGGTACATGTGAAAACAATTCGAAAAATTTAACTAAAAACTTCAAAATGGTCATTCGCGAGGGGTGGGGGTGGGGGGCGCTCCCTCCAGATCCACCACTGATCACAAGTTTTAAGAGTAAAAAATGATAAATTATTAAGGTATATTTGTAATTTTGTCATTTTAGAAAAATTTGGAATATCGATTAGAAGTGGAGGATGGAGTACGCATGGGCGGATTTAAATATGTAAGACTAAGATGATCCAAATTTGTTATTTATTAAGGAAAATACTAAGATTTCCTAGTATATAATGTATCTTGGTATATAATTTAACTTATTGTATATTATTTGCTTACTTCCAAGTATTGTATATTTCATAGAATTCTAGTTTCCTTAGGTTACTAGCCCTAGCTATGTATACTGGTATATATACCTTACATTGTATTATATTACGTTTAAGTTAATATAATCATATTTCTCAAATGGTATCGAACAACTAAATTGATCTTAATTTTTTTTCTTCTCTCCTATATCTCGACTGCACCATGGCTGGTAGCAGTTCCCTCATCCCCAATTATGCGGATGCTTCATCGCCTTTCATCATCGCCAACTTGTCCCAATGCACCGAACTCACTCCGATCACCTATCGGTCATGGGTCACTCAAATCAAAGACCTTCTCCTAGGATATGACTTGCTAAAATTTGTCGATGGCAGTCATCCTCCACCACTAAAAATGATAGTCATGGATATGAAAGAGGTTATGAATCTGGCCTACACTATGTGGCTTCGCCAAGACAAATTTATCAGTGGAGCCTTACGAGGTACGATCTCCCACAGTATCAAGCCCCTTCTTCTCCAGGCTAACAATTCTCACGAAATATGGGCTACTCTAGCATCTACTTATATGCTAATACGTCTCCTGGTCATTTTTTACAAGTTAAGAACCGTCTCAAAAACATCACCAAAACTACGCAACATGTTACTGAGTATATGCAAGCAATAAAAATCGCCACCGACAAACTAGCTCAGATGGGAAAACCCATGGACAATGAAGACATTATCGCTCAAGTCCTTGATGGTGTCGACTTTGATGCCTATATATAGCCCAGTCATTGAGGCCATCCATGCTCGGGATACGCCAATAACATTTGAAGCCCTACATGAAAAACTACTTCAAAATGACCTCTTTAACCCTCCTACCACCACTGACTCCTCACCTCTTCCCACCACTACTCTCCTTGCCACTTACCGTCCTTATTCCCCTCCCTCACAAAAACAGCCCAATACCACTGGTATCTTTCCCCTTCCCTCAACTTAACCTTTGTCCTCCACAACTACTCACAAACCTGCTCCATTCAAAGGCAAGTGTCAATGGTGTCATCAACCCGAACATTACATGTCGACCTGCTCTGAATTTAAGAAGCAATTTCCTCAAATTACCCCTCCCCCACATCCTGCATATCCCTCTCGTACCAACCACACACCACAAGCCAATACAGCAGCCATAGAACCTTCTTGTGCCCCGCGTCCATGGATACTTGATAGCGGTGCTACACACCGCATCACACAGGACCTCGACACACTTGCCCTCCATGCACAATACGACAAAACTGATGACTTGATTCTGGGAGATGGCTCTTCTCTTCCAATACATCATATTGGTTCTTTTTCTATTCCCTTCTCTTCCTCTCATATTCTATTTAATAATGTTATACATGTCCCTCAAATATCTCATAATGTTCTCTCTACATCTCAACTGTGTCTTGATAATAATGTCATAGCTATATTCTCACATAACTCTTTTTGTCTTAAGGATCCAATATTGGGGATGACACTTATCCACGGCCACAGTAACTTAGGCTTTAATGAATGGCTTCCACCATCTTCTCTTGTTGCATGTCTTGGTGCCGTCTCAACCCTTCTTATATGGCATCATCGTCTTGTTCACCCATCTCGTCGCATAACCAAGCTTCTTAGTAGTCAATTTAATTTGCCAATTAGCAATTCTATTTTTACGCATTGTAATCTTTGCAACGTTAATAAAAGTCACAAACTATCTTTTGCTATTTCTTCCTTTACATTGTCTTCTCCCTTAGAACTCGTGTTTTCTTATGTCTGGACCTCTCCCCATTACTCCATTGATGTTTTCAAATATTATCTCATCTTTGTGGACCCTTGCTGTGTTTACTCGCTTCCGCAATTTAGTTGAAAATTTTTTTAACAAACCCCTCTTACAACTATATTCCGATAACGGTGGTGAATACACTAAACTGACACTTCTCATTGCCTCCCTCGGCATCACTCATCTCCCTCTCCCCCTCACATTCCTGAACACAATGGCTATGCTGAAAGATGTCACCGTCACATTGTAGAGACGGGTCTCTCCCTCTTAACTCAAGTCGGCCTTCCCCCTAAGTATTGGTCATTCGCCTTTGTAACAGCATCATGTCTTATTAATAGACTTCTTACCTCCTCCCTAGCCGACGCTTCTCCGTAAAAAAACATTATTCACTAAAAATCCCAACTATCACAAACTTAGGAGCTTCGGGTGTCTATGTTACCAATGGCTCCGCCCTTACACCTCTAATAAATTAGACCCACGATCCAAGCCCTATATTTTTGTGGGTTACTCTTCATCACAGAGTGCATATCATAGCCTAGACCCTACTATCAATCGTGTCTACATTTCTTTACCTACTAACCAATCGTGTCTACACCCTTACTCACTTTTCGTCTCCTTCTCATACTCTTATCACTGTGAAACGGGCTCTTGCCGACTCCAATTGGCGTGAAGCCATGATTCATGAATACAATGCTTTACTTACTAACCAAACTTGATCTATCGTTCCCAAGCAAGACTCTTATAACATTATCAGTTGCAAATGGATATTTTGGATAAAGTATAAACCGGATAACTCCATTGATAAAATACAAAGCTTGCCTTGTCGCGAAATTCTTTTTATCCAACGGCCGAGCATAAACTATTCTGAAACCTTTAGTCATGTAGTTAAGCCAGCCATTGTACATCTTCTCCTCTCTCTCGCTATAACAAAAGATTGGTCCCTTAAACATCTTGATATCAATAACGCCTTTCTTCAAGGCTCTCTGACAGAAATCGTCTATATATCTCACCCTCTCGGGTTTGTTAACCCCCCCTTCCCATCCTATGTTTATCGTCTTTCTAAAGCTATCTATGGTCTCAAACCAGCTCCTCGTGCATGGTTCATGGAACTTACTAATTACCTCCTCTCTTATGGTTTCCGCCAATCTTGCTCTGACCCGTCGCTATTCCTTTATACTCATTCTAACAACATCATCTACCTCCTTGTGTATGTCGATGACATAATTGTCACCGGTCCTACTTCCTCCTCCCTCCTCCCTCACGGATTTTTTCACCTCCTTTTCTAACCGGTTTTCTCTCAAGGATCTTGGCTTTCCGTCGTATTTTCTGGGCATCAAGGTTACACCCACACCATTTGGCCTCACCTTAACCCAAACCAATTATCTTCATGATCTCCTTATTCTTTACAACATGGCATATTGTAAACCCTCCCTCACTCCCCTCTCGTCCTACCCTCCCCTCACCTCCACATGTGGTACACCTATTCCCCAGGCCACTGAATATCGAGCCATTTTTGGCGCTTTGCAATATCTATCACTCACACGCCCTGACATTGCCCTCTCCGTTAATAAACTTGCTCAATATATGTAACTCCCACACATTGTTCATTAGCTATCCCTCAAGCGGCTTCTTCGTTACCTAAAGGGCACAATGTATGTTGGTCTTTGCTTGTTTCCTGATTCCCCTCTTCTACTGCACTCTTATTGTGATGCTGACTGGGCTGGAGAGAAAGACGATTACGTTTACACCTCCGGTTACATTGTCTATGTTGGTAAGAATCCTATCTCCTGGTCTCTCTCGTAAACAAAGGACTCTTGCTCACTCATCCACTGAGGCTGAGTTTCGTGCCATTTGTAATGCCTCGGCTGAGCTACTATGGGTTCAATCCTTACTTCGAGAATTGGGTGTGTCTTCTACGTCTCCACCATCCATTTATTGTGATAGCCTTGGAGCTACACATTATTCCTTTAACCTAGTTTTGCATGAAACATGTAGCCATCACTTTTCATTTTGTCAAGGAACGAGTTGAAAAAGGGTTGTTACGTGTTGCTCATATTTCGGGTATTGATCAACTCACTGACTTGCTTACTAAACTGCTCCCCCGTCCACGATTCTACTCATTGATTCTCAAGATTGGTCTCTCACTTGGGTCGTCCATCTTGCGAGGGCGTATTAAGGAAAATACTAAGATTTCCTAGTATATAATTTATCTTAGTATATAATTTATCTTATTTTATATTATTTGCTTAACTTCCAAGTATTGTATATTTCATAGTATTCTAGTTTTCTTATGTTACTAACCCTAATTACGTATACTAGTTAGTATATGTACCTTACATTGTATTGTGTTACGTTTAAGTCAATATAATCATATTTCTCACATATTGATTGAAAACTTTGTAATCACATTTCTTTATTAAAATTTAGACATGTAGATGGTGTGGTTTTTCGACTTTACGAAACATAGATAGTTTACTATGCTACCTGACATAACGTAAAATTCTATGCTTCAAAATTGCAAAAGACAATTTCACCTAGCGGATTTTTTATTAAGACGGAATAAAATTTACAATTGCTAGATAAGTTGATATTTTTAGTGAGACTGAATGTATGTTTCAAAATTCAAAGGACTTTAAACAATTCGATCTGGATTTTGGAGTATAATTTTGGGACTATACGTTGACGGTTGACCTCTCGTACCAATAATAACTCGAAAATAAATGAATCTTATGCAACTAATGACTGTGTATAATAGCAACTAATTTGATTCAGTATTTTAGAGTAAGCATTTGGTCCTTTACGAGAAAGGACAGATTACAAACATTTAACTAAATTGGTTTACATTTTTTTTTTTTGAAATAAGCCCAAATGAGGCTTAGTAATCATTACGTAAATCAGACATAATCAAAGAAACAATATCCGACGGAACATCATCGTCCCAACAACGACGACCCCGCCCCCAAGGGGCAAAATGCGCTAGCCTATGAGCTACCATATTAAAGTTTCGACGGACAAAAGAAAAAGAGATAAATTCAAACCAATTACAAGCATTAAAGATATCCTCGTAGACTAAAGAAATATCACTGCGATCCGGCTTTCTGGCCTTCATCGCCTCGATGACTACTTCACAGTCGCTTTCAATAATGATCCTCGTTTCCCCCTTGCTTCTAGCTTCCTTCAGGCCGTGCCAAACCGCTATAGCCTCCGCGAACATCGCATCCCAGCCTTCATTCACCTGGATGAAACATGCCAATTTCGCTTTTCCATCCTTATCTCGACAGATCAATCCCCACCCCATTC
Organism: Heliosperma pusillum; assembly: GCA_022085475.1. Taxonomy (NCBI): domain Eukaryota; kingdom Viridiplantae; phylum Streptophyta; class Magnoliopsida; order Caryophyllales; family Caryophyllaceae; genus Heliosperma; species Heliosperma pusillum. The sequence goes on from JAIUZE010020993.1 coordinate 10,293, forward strand.
CCACCTCCTTCAACAACCCCGCATCGACATTAATGTTTACAGCACCTCCCATCGGTCTCTTCCATCCCAGCTCCCCCTCCTCCATATTCTCAACACTTTCTTTTATGACTCCCTCACCCTTCTCAACCCATGCCCTCCCCCTCCGCTCTTTGTTCATGCTGCCTCGATTTTCCCTGCTCCCTACCATTTCTGTAATCATCTCCTTGGCTCTATTAATTACCCATTCAGCCCGCCACTCTTCATCCTCAAATACTGCCATGTTTCTCCTTTCCCAAATGGCCCAGCACCCAGTCATAAGTAGTACTCTTTCCCGCCTCCCCAGCTCCCGAAGGACCTCATCTACCCACTCCCTCAAATTCAGCTCCCTCGCCATCGAATGAACCTCACAACCCAACCCGTCCCAACCCCAACCCCCGCCCCAACCCACCCACAATCCCTAACCACATGAAGACAAGTCTCCACACAGCCATGGCATCGTGGGCACGAAGAATCCGTCAATTTCATACGAGTTGTCAAGTTTCCTCTTGTGGCCAAGGCTCCGTTACAGAGCTGCCAAAAGAAGACTTTGATACGAGGTATCACGTCCACCTTCCAAATGCAATTCCATAGCCATTTATTCGCGTCCAAAGCTGATTGTCGCGCCTCATCAGCCCCGTCTTTCAAAAGCATTTTATAGGCCGACCGTACTGAGTAGTTACCATCTTTCTCCCCGTCCCAACACCATTCATCTCTCGTGTTAACCTCTCCCAGACGGATATTTAGAATTCGGTCTTGCTCGAATGGAAGGAAAATTCCCCTAATCAAATTCCCGTCCCACGCTCCACCCCATCAATCATCAATTCAGTAACCGTCATGTCCACCCTAGCATCACCTCAAGGTGAAATCACTCTCTTTGTTTGGGTCTTCGGGATCCAAGGGTCCACCCAAACCCGTGTATCTTCACCGTTCCTAATTCTCTGTCGAGAACCCATTCCTAGCAGCCCACGACTTTCCCATATTCCCCTCCACGTATAACTTGGATTCCCACCAAGTAAGGCATCCATTATCCTCCCATTTGGAAAATACTTTCCCTTCATCACACGGCACATAAGGCTTTCCGGCTCCGTTAGCAAACGTCAAGCTTGTTTCCCAAGAACATTAAGAACATTAGTTACTTCTTGACGTCTCGTGCCTGAAGTGCCCTTACATGACGTCTCGCACATCATGTAAAAACCGCACCCGGAAAGCCTTCTCCAGCTCCTGTATTGGAGCTTGTTCGGTGCTCATAAATTGCCTTAATTGCTCTCCAAATCTACGGATACTGTTATCAATTGTACGTCCCTTCAGAGGTAAGTCATAGACCCTGGCCCAAATAGGAAGATGGAATAAAGGCGTCTCCGACATCTTACCCTCCGCACATGGTTCATTAAAGCACCACACAAACTTATCAAAGTGTCGTGGTTGCCCTTCTATAACATGCAACTTGTCTTTCTCATTATCGAATCGGAATACGAAAATATTGTTTCTCGCGTTAACTATAGTTCCACTGATTGTACCTTTTGGATTCCATAACTTTGACATGGTATCGACCGCCGCTTTGACGTTTATTGTTCTAGATGTCCAAATCTTACCAACCAGTAGAAACCGAGCGTTCTCCCCCCACCCCCTCATCCCCCTCAGCGTCCTAGACGAACAGTCCCGCCTCACCCCCATCTTCATGATTTATGTCGTTTCTCAAGCCTTTGATATGCGTCATCCCCATCAACCATCATTGAACACAATCAATGAAGAAAAGCCAAACCCTAATATCGAAATGCAAAACCCGAAACAAGACAAAAGAGAAGCAAAAAAATAGAACAAAAAAAGTCGTACCGTATAAGCAACGTAGAAGAAAGAGAAAATGGAAAACCCGACGTAAAGTAGGAACCTTGAAGTGAAGGATGATCTAAGATGTACTAGACGAAACTCTTCATAGGAACCCTAGAAGAGACTTTTCTTCCTTTTTTACTAATTTGGTTTACATTTAAGTAAAAGCATTATGTAGTATTTTTTAATGACATACATAGTCGTAGATAAGTAATTAACTATTGTATGTATCTTACAATAATATTAAAATGCACGTTGAGTGTCTAGTTGTCAAGTATTTACATTTTCTAACTTCTCGCGATGTCACGTCTCAACCATATAAAATTACCAAAATAACCCTTCAACATAAATAAAAATTTATTAGATTTTCTTATAAAAATGTCATATATTTTGTAACATAAAAGACAAAGCAAATCAAAGGGCATCACCGTTACTCCATTAAATTAAAAGTGTATATTAAATATTTATTAAGTTAAAAACTCTAATAAAGTGATGTGGCTTCTACAAATTCACATAAAATTAACTTTCGTATTTTTAATTAAAAATTGACATTATAATTGAATTTTTTATAAGACGAAATGTTAATGAATTGATCAAAATTCGTCATACTAATTTTTTGTAACTGATTTTCATGTGATGAAATGTTGTTGAGAAATAATATTTATATTTTCTTTTATTAATGCTAAACTTGACTTTCATGAATAACACTATTTAAAATTTTCACATTTTATTTATTTAAAAGTTAAGAAAAATAACTTTATGGCATAATAATATTTTTAAAAAAAAAATATCATTTATAGTCAACCACTATTTAAGTTCACAAATTAGAATTTCATATTGGTCTAACGGTTTTCTTGAAAGCATCGTCGAATTTATAAAATACTATAAAAATGGTAACTTGAATTATAATTGTTTGCCAAGTTATAACCATCATATGCTTACAATTAATATGTTTTTTTTCCTTTTTTCTCACTTAACTTTTCATCTTCCCCAATTTATTCTAAATTTGTAACTTACCTTTCAACTCTTCATTTTTCTCTTAAATGCTTAATTAATATAAACAAAATGGTATATTATTAATCATAGAGCATAATTAACCTATTGTCTCTTTATTTGCTACTTTTATTACTTTAGCAAATTTTTCTTTGTATGTAATACATAAGAAATGTTTTATGTGTAGATAATATTTATTCTTGATGAGAATTTACGTTTATATTGGTAAATTAAATCTAAATTCTTTATTTTGTTGTGTTTTTTCTGGTTTCAGTGGCATGATTTGTTTTTAACGCTTTGCTTTTCTGTTGTAACTTACTACTTTTGTAATTCTTTTTCATATAAGATACTACTAAGTGAGTGAATTCAGTGTGTTATCTATGCAAAACTGAAATTATATTTAGCTTCTATTTAATTGTTTAACGTATGAATTTTTTTTACATTTTTCTAACAAAGGGTTAAGTCGCTGAGCTATTTTGCACTTGAGTGTAATTTGAATCTGATTTTTCCTACAAATTTCTACATTTAAAACTCATTAGAGTTACTTGCCTTCAGAAGCTCAAGTTTTCCGTCTTATAATCCATAGGAGCTAACTCCATGGGTTTCATGGGTTTAATTGTTTTTTAGCAACATGCTAAATTTTAAGTAAAAACGAGTTATAAGTAGTCCATTGTGTATTCTATATAACTAACAATATAAAATAATTAATTTCAACAGCTCGTGAAATTCACGGGTAACAAAACTAGTTACAGTTAATACTTCAAATGCATTAGATAAAGTTCATCTACTAAAAAAATTTAAAGTACAATATTGGTGCACAAAATTTATTCCCCTTACTAAACGTAGGTCAAATGTATACAGAAATGTGTGAATAATACTATAATAAATATAAAATTCACCCCATCAAAACCTAAATGTAATCACAATTGTATGGATTACATTATATAAAAATAATAATAATAACAATTATGATGATTTACTGTTTGCCATTCTCTGCCTTTTTAGCATAGACGGAATAAACAGAATCCACGGTACTTGCAAGATCTTCAAGATCCTTATAATCCTTGTATAAATGAAGTTTCTCACCACTTGTCTCAACCTTTTTTAATCCATGCTCACAATGCCTTGGGAAATTTCGAGCCATATGAATAAAATCCATGCCTTCACTTGAATATTTTTTCGATTTAGCTGCTAAATATAATCCCCTTAATTGATCGGCAATATCCAAGTACATTTTCACGCAATGTGACAATGCTTTCTTGATTTTCATATCGAGATCGTCTTCCCTCATCTTTTCCCTAGCTTTTGTCGCGGTATGGCCAAATTCGCTTTGGGCATGCCTAATTAATTTTTGTGCGAATTTACTAGGCTTTTGGTTGGCCTCGTTCACGCCTAGGGACTTAAGGGTGGACTCGCATGAGGGCTTTGAGGTCGTGTTTTTGCATACCTCGTCAACATTTATAGGCTCAAATTTAGGTTTTTCATTATCGGACTTTGGCTTTTCATTGTCGGATTTTGGTTTTTCTTGCTCTGCGATTGCAAGTGAGAATGAGAGAATTATGAAAAGGATTGGAAGAATAACACGTTTCATGATTATTGGATTATATGATGATATATTTATTTAGAAGATTATTGTGTTTTGTTTGAATGCAATTGAATGTTGTAGTTGCATATTTGAAGACCTTGTTGTCTAATTTTGGACATTTTACTTTGTGCTTTGTATTTAGAAATTATTCTAATTTTGAGTTGTCTATTGAGAAGCACAAGGTTTGCCATTAACTCAAGCACTATTGTTGGAACTAATAAAAATAGGATGTTAATGTAAATAGTGAAAGAAGTTTTTAGCAAATAAAAACATCAAAAAGAGAGAAAATAAAAGAAATTACGGCCTTAATATGTTTCCATGAGACTAGTGAATCTGCATTATATAAAAACAATAACATTTCTTATCTTCCTATTGACGGCTTAATTTAAGGGAATGAAAAAAAACAAAAGTGGTCCCACAATTATTTACCCTAATTATTTAACCTCTCCTCATTTCCTACGTAATTAATTTCTACAGTTTCTATCTTTGTTTCTATCTTCTGATTCTTCTCTGCTTATGCTCCTTAGTTAAGCAACTCAAATACCTATCAAATTAAAAATTAAGTGAACCAAAAAATAAAAATTAAACTTAAATAAATGTGTTAGTTAACAGTTTCAAACAAAATAAAAATAAAAATTGCCAATCATTAATCTAGTACCCATCAAATTTTTTACCAACAATAATATAAAATTTAAAGGAAGCAACCGTAATATAAAAATTGTCAATCATTAATCCAATACCCGTCAAATTTTTTACCAACAATAATATAAAAATTAAAGGAAGCAAGAGTAATTTGAGAAAAAATTTGAAAACGATATTTTTGCAGCATTAACCAGATCAAAATATTACTCATAATAAATTACATTTATTTTTTGATAGTAAAATATTAATATTCAGCCATATATCTTATAAAATATCATATGTACTAAATAGTGCGCAAATAGTAAAAGTAAACATTTCAATGAATCCGACGAAGTAGTATTGTAATTATCTTATATATATATATATATATATATAATATAGATTTAGGATCCGGTGGAAACGACCACTCGGTGGAAAAAGTGCAAACGACCTATATATACATTGATATATAGGTTAGATACACTTTTTTTCTCTTTAACAAATCACACATACACTAATACTATTATATGTAAGTTTTTTACGAGAATCTTATATACTTTTTTTAAAAATGTAGATACACTTTTTTCTAATGTAGGTACATTTTTTTTCCAGATTCTATATAATTTTTTTAAGAATGTATATACACTTTTTTGTATCCTAGGTACGCTTTTTTTTATCAAAATTTTAAATACATTTATTGAGAACGTAGATACATTTATTTTTAACCTAGGTACATTTTTTTACCCGATCTCAGATACATGTTAAACTATCATAGGTACGCCGAAATACGAATTACCTAGATATACAAAATATTTTCTAGGTACACAAAATATTATTCTAGGTACACAAATATACGACCTATATACACAATAACCCCAAATTAACCCCGTCATGATTCAATTAAAAACCCCCCCAAATAAGAAACCTTAATTTCCAAAAAAAAAAAATCAATCACCATCATCATAGTTTCCTGTACTCCGATCCAGACCTCCCTCACCTGTATCAACCACCACCACCCTGCGTCCCCAACGTACACTCTTAATTAATAAATCCTAATTTAAAAAAAAAATCAATCGCCACCCTAATTATCACCGCACCACCACCTCATCACCACCACACACCACGGAAAAAGGATGACGAGTGCCAGGTAACTCGACGAAAGAAATAAGCAGTGGTTATATCGATCACTAAGCTAAGTTTCTCACTCACCATCTACGTCCTTCATCGACGACGATTGAATAGCTGACAGTGAAATGGTGTCGAGCCTTGTCGCCGACAAGGTTAATTTCTGACGGACAACTAGTCTGATCTTGTCTCCGGCAAAATGAAAAACGAGTGGTTGCAAAGGGAAGACAGAGACAGATTGAGGTAATAGAGTAGAGTTATGGCGAAAATGACGAAAATTAATTGCGGTGGTAACTGGTGACGTTTAGTGGTAAGGGTGGTTGGACGGGAAGCTTGCGTGGTGGTGGTTGGGGCGTCCGGTGAAGGTGGTGGTGGTGGTGGTGAATCAAGGTGAAGGGTAGGAAGTTTATTAAATGGCAGGAAGTTTAATAAATGGGAAAGATGTGAAAGTTGATTTTGGGGACATTATATGCGTAACAGCGTGAGATTTTTATATAGCTAGTTCGTTTTCACTTTTTGCACCGAGTGGTCGTTTCCACCGGATCTTTACTCTATATATATATATATATATATATATAGGTATATATATATATATATATATATATATTATATATATTAATATATATATATATATATATATATATATATATAGGAATTGAATCATGTGAGGCACCCTTCTTAGGGTGAGGCAGCTGTACCCATCCTAACCATCGGATCTTAAACCTATGGACGCTTCAGATTGTGCCACGTGCCCCCTACAAAACTCATGACCACCTGAGATTTTCCCCTAATTAATCCTCATTTACTCTTCGTCCCTTCTCTCTCTTCCCAGCTCAATTTCCACCTTCTTTCTCTCTCTTCCACACTCAATTTTCACTGTTTCTTTGCGCAAAACCTACGCAAATCCTCCATTTTCAATCTCGACCTTCGTCATTTTTGATCGCCAGCGATCTAGCTCCTTTTTCTCATCCTAATTTTCGATTAGGTACTTTTTCTCATCCTAATTTTGTTAATGCAACTCTTTAATTATTGTATAAACTGAGCTGAGCTTATTTTTTTTCAATTTTCGCTGTTTTTTCTACTCTTATTTGTATCATTCATTTCTTTCCTTTAGTATTTCATACCTAGATTTTGTTTTTCTGCATTTGCGTTCATTTGCGTTCATTTGCGTTCAATTAATTTCTGCATTTTGTTCATTCAACTACTTAATTAGTTCATGTACTGAGTTGAGCTTATGTTTTGCAGGTTTCGATTGTTTTCTACGCTGCTTTATCAATTCTAGTTTGATTTTGAGGTACTTTCATTACTTCTCCATTCTTTCGTGCTCTATTTGATTTTTTGTCATTTTCATGTGATTTTTGTGATGTTGAATTTAATCAGTGATTTCATACATAGATTTTCGTTTTTGATTCAATTAATTCAATTAATTTCGTTCATTTTCATTTTCATTCAATTTTCATTCATTTTCATGTTTGAATTTATTGTTTTCTGCATTTTCGTTCATTTTCATTCAATTAATTTTTGTGATTTTGATTTTTTGCTATTGTTGTATATTTTGTTGTTTATCAAATTTTAC
>JAIUZE010020996.1:0-14707 GCA_022085475.1 Heliosperma pusillum
ACACATTAGAATTCTCTCAAGTTTTGTTCTTCATTTTTGGCTTGTAATTTGGTTGAACTTTATAGTAGGTTGTAATATTTGGATTATGGGTAGCTAATCTTCCATTTCTTAGTGTAATTGGAAAAAGTTCTCTCCTTTTACCATTGTAAGGCCTTTTTGAACCTCTTCTTCTCTATTTAATTCCATTTTATCATGTTTAAATTCCATTGTTGAATGAATTGTTGTTGAGACTAACCATCTTAGCAAGTGTTTGTTTAATTAGTGCTTTGTCTAGATAAATTTGGTTAATTTGTCTTGATATTGTTGAAGCAACCTTTAAAGATTGTAACTTTGGTTTAAAGTTGGAATATTTTGAGTGAAATTTGGTTTATTGTGTAATTAGAACACGGTTTAGTATTTTATTACATGGTTCTAGTTTGTTTCTTTGGTTTTGTTCATAAAGCTTGCATCTTTGATTTGGGCTCATGTTTTAATGGGTGTAAATTTAGTTGTAAAGGGTCATCCTTGGTTGGTTTAATCCATGTTGGCTAATTTCTTAGAAACTTGTATTAGATAATAAGAGAAGAGTGGAAAAGAAGAGTCTTTACTTTGTTAATTGTGGGGAACTTGGGAAAATTACACTAAGTTGTTTCTCCATATTTGAATATTTGAATCTTTAGTTTTTGTTGGTAATTTTAGACTTGCTAATCAATTCTCATGTCAAAATTTCTCCCTATATGTTTTCCTACATGTTTTGTCATTGTGAATATCATAGTTTGTAATTAATTTAAGATTTTGTCTTAATTAGTGTCTTAATTTGTGATTAGAGTAATTAGTTATTAATTAGTTTGTTAATTGGTTTTTAGCAAGAGTCTAGATTAGATTAATTTAATTAATACCGCCTTCTCTTGGGTTCGAACATATTCTTACCATTTACTACCTTTGTTTAAGTTAGTTTGTGTTTGTTTAGGAGTTATAAATTGTTATTTGATCGTAGCTAATTAGCGGAATTAGCGACACCGTTTTTAAGCTCGTCAAATTTGGCGCCGTTGATGGGGAAGGCAATATAGCTAAATATCAAATTGAAACTCTTGTTTGTGTAATAACTTGTTTAGATTATTTTTCAAATTTTACTTAGCTTATAGGTTACTTTGTGTTGAAGTTACTAATTTGTGTTGTTGAGTTGTTTTAGAAGTTTATGCCTAGGTCACAAGAGGAAATTGGTGACCAAGATATTGATCCATCTTCAAGTAGCATATCTGACGAGCTTATTTTCGGGGTCGTTAATTCTGGAAACTAGCTATGCCAAATAACAATTTATAAAACCAAATCTAGACTCAAACTATCCTATGTAAAGGGTAGTAAGGGTAAGACAAGGATCGAACCCAAGAGAAGGCGGTGAATGCTAATAATCTAATCTAGACTCTTGCTAAAAACCGATTAAACAAATTAATAAATCTAACCACAAATTAAACACTAATTGAAACAAAGACTAGAATTACTTACAAACTATGATATTCACAATGGTAAACATGTAGATAACAAATAGGGAGAAAGTTTTTCATGAGAAAGGATTATCAATCCTAGAATCACCAATAACAACTAAATAATCAAGGATTCAAATAAGGAAAAACAACTTAGTGCAATTATCCCAAGTTCCCCCACAATTAACAAAGTAAAGATCCCTCCTTTCCTCCCTTCTCTATTTATCTATTGCAACTTCAAAGAATTAGCCACCATGAATTAAACCATCCATAAATGACCCAATACAACTAAACCCATACTTATTAAACCATAAGCATAAATAAAGATGCAAGCTTTAAGCACAAAACCAAAGAAGCATGCTAGATTCATGAACTAAAACATTAAACCATGTTCTAAATCCATAATAACCCAAATTCCACTCAAAAGATTCTAACTTTTAAACCAAAGTTACAATCTTTCAAGTTGCATCAACAAATATCAAGACAAATCAACCAAATTCATCAGGACAATGCAATTTAATCAAACAAACAATTACTAAGATGGTTGGTCTTAACAACAATTCATTCAATAATGAAAGTCAAACAAAGGAAGATGAAATTAAATAGAGAAGGAAGGATTAAAAAGTCTTACAATGCTAAAAGGGAAGAACTTGTTCAAATTACACTAAGCAAAAGAAGATTAGCTACCCATAGTCTTCTTAATACAACCAATTTCTAAGTAAAAACCCATTACAAAAGCCAAACTTGAAGAACAAAAAGAGAGAAATGCTAAGGAAAATATGATGTTGTATGTTGAATGCCTCCTCCCCTTGTCTCTCTTCAGAAATCTTCTTTTATACCCTTGGTCCGCAAACCTAGGGGCCTTGAAATATGGGCTTCCAAAAGACAAGACGAGAAAATGAGAAAAACCCGTGCTGAGAGATGACGCAGGCTGCGTCCTACGACGCAGGCTGCGTCGAACGCTGCCAGATTTTCTTGTTTGCTTTCCTTCTTGACTTTCGTTGACCCCATGGATATTGACCCCGCCTTGACTTCCATTGACCCATTGGGCTTTGTCTTCAAACCTTGGTGATTCATTGTTAGCCCACTTCAAGTTCCGGGTTTTTGGGTCTCGGGTTTTCGGGTTTGACTTTTATTGACTTTCGGGATTTGACTCTTAAATTTGACTTAAAATACTAAATACTAACACTATTACAAAAACTAAAATTAACATAAAACAAAGCTAATGACCCCTAAAAAGTAGAACGAAAGACTCTAAAAGTTACTACTAGACACGACATTATTTGACGTTGTCAAACACCCCCACACTTGGACTTTTACTCGTCCCGAGTAAAACTCAAGATTAGCATGAACGACACGAGCCCAACAAAGTGTGTGTGAAGGCATTGACCTCTCTTCCCTCACTACAACCTTCTTATACTCCCTCTTAAACAATCCACCTATGACAAAAACAAAACAAAAAGACTCAATTCTTGTGACACTCTTCTCTCACTCCCCCTCCTTATATCATCCCTCAAGACTAAAGACACAACATGCCACCAACTCCGACTCAAATCAACTCCTCCCTACTTATAGCTCCCAATAAGATAGTATGACCATCTTTGCCTTATCCTAAGGCATAGCGAGATGGTCTTTCTCAACAATCTTCACACAAATCCACTCCTTATATCACCCCCTTATTACTCCACTAATGCAAATCATGGTTACTTGGTTGGCCCCAAACTTCACAATTTGCACAACCAAGTGACCACCAACATAAATCCACCAATTTGGAACAAAGTTTTGTGACTCAAAAATAAAAATAAAAGGGTCCTAAACTAGCCTCCTTCCAATTTTCCTCCTTATCACTCCCTTCTTATTCCTCCAAAAATTCTCATCATAGGAAGAATTATGCTCAATTTTTTTCATTTTTTCATTTTTTCATTTTTTTCTTGAAAATCCCTCATTTTGCCTAAGGTGCCCTTTCGGGTTTTCACCTTAGCTTTTCCTTTCCTCTCATTGGTGGCTCGCAACTCGATTCTTCATTTTGCCCGGAATGCCCTTTCAGGTTTTCATTCCGTCCTCGGCCACCTTCCCAATCTTGCCTAGGTGCCCACCCTTGTGGGTTTTCACCTAGCCGGGATTTCCAATTTTTTTCTTTTTCTTTTTCTTCAAAATAAAGACATAATAAAAAAAAAAATTTTACAATGCATCAAAAAAAACAAACTAACTATGTACAATCTTCTCCCCCACACTTAGAATACACAATGTCCTCATTGTGGAGGAGAAGAAAAAATGTTACCTCATCAATTTCCGAAAGGAGAAGATCCCGAGGCACCTCCTCGGTTTCTCCTCCTATCCCTTGCTTCTCTAGTCCGTCTTCTTTGCTCCATGCCTTCATCAAGGGTTGCTTCGGTGTAAGGAAAAGGGTAGCCCGGGTTTTGTTGCATGGACATCCCAAAGAGAGAGCTAGCCAATCCATAAACGTCCTCTTGCGCCACCGCATCTTCATAGGAGTCGTGAAGATAGGTGTGGTGGCGCTCATTTTGAGCGCTAAAGTGGTTCGTAGCTTGCTCTCTCCAAGCATTTTGGGTGGCCCACATATCATTTTGCTCTTTCCACCTTTGGTCTTGTTGTTCTCTCCAAAGGCGGGCTTCCTCTTGCCCGTCTATCATCCTCTTCCATTCCTCATTTTGAGCCCTCTCGGCTTCCCCTCTCAACCTCTCCCTCTCCTCCACAACATTATGCCAATCATCCAAACTCTCAAGCCTACCTCCTTGTAATTGTTGCCAAGTGTTTGAGGCATCTACCCTCCCACTAATGTGTGCCAAGACGTCGTTGGTGCTAGCAAAATAGTTAGCCATTTGTTGTTGCCATGGCTCCAAGGGTGTGCTAGAACGACCCTCCGCATCAAACATGGGGGTGTCGTTATCATGGTGGCTTTGGAATGGTGATTGGAAATGAAATGGTGGTGGTTGTTGTTGTTGTTGTTGTTGTTGTTGTTGTTGTTGTTGTTGTTGTTGTTGTTGTTGTTGTTCAAAATTGGTGGTGTGGGAAGGACCTTGCTCAATTGCAAGGATCTCAATCTCCTCTCTCAAATGCTCACTTCGCTCACCACCCTCTCTCCTTGCCCTCCTTTGCCTCAAAGGCACTTCTTCTACCTCCTCCTCCTCCTCCGCCCTACTTACCCCCAAACTTTCCTCCCTAGGACAAACAAAATCCCATGCCGCGGGTCCTCTAGGTAAAGGATTGTTTTGAGGTCTAGGCAACTTCATGTAGCTTAGCCCGTCACTTCCCAACCAACACCCTTTTAAGGGTTGCTCCTTGCTAGCCTTAAACATGTGAACTTCTTCTAGCCCAAGATGGTTGTACCTCGTCAAACCCCTACATATGTTTACCGCTTGACCATTAGGAATGCCCCCCTCATAATGCCTTACCAAGAAAGAAATCCCCCCCCCACAATGGATGCTTGCCCTTGCCGATTTTTGCCTATGCTTGATGCAAGCTCTCAAAAAGAAATCGGCCCAATCCGGGATCCCTACCCCCTCCGGAAGCATAGTCCACAAACAACGCCGGATCTTCTCCGGCACCTTGGTGGGTTCTCCCGCGGAGTTGAAAATGGTGGTAAGGAACCTAGTAATTAGGCGGAGTACGGGGTGGGTGATGGCTGACAGTTTGGCATCCTTAGACGGGCCACGGTCATCGGCAATGTTTCCCCACATTTGGTGCATTTTGCCCCTTGGGCACCTAATGTCTACGGGTTGCTTGGTAATTTTTAGGATTTGACGGAGTTCGGAAGTTGTGGCATTATGCCAAGTTTGATTCAATCGGAAGCGGTAGGCTTTCTCCTCACCTTCGGGCACATCCAATTCCGACAAGGTGGCTAGAAACTCGTATGCAAAACTCCTATAGGTTTAATCCCAGGAGTTTGGCTCGAGATAAGCCTCTAGCCCTACTTTAGCTAGCATGTCCCTTGTCAAGTTGAACATGCCTAAGGCATGGAGGGTGGTTGGGCAAAAGAATTTGGTTGCTACAAGAGGGTGAGTGGATATTTGATCCCAAATTTTCTTATACTGAGCTTGCATCCTCTCATAGCCCATAAACACCGCTTCAACCTCGGTGTCGGGCTCACTCACCGCGGCCCTCTTATTTTTTCCCTTGCCAAACAATTGAGAGATTTTTGGTGCCATTTCTGCAAAGATGTAACAAACAACACACTACAACAATAACAAGCAATCACTCGAAAAGTTTTTCGCTCAAGCACTTCAACAAACACTTGGTGTGCAACAATTTCTACACCTCAAAAAGCTAGTGTTTGTTGAATTTCTTTGCCTTACTCAGAAAACTTTATCCAATCCTAACTACACAATCAAGCAAGGGGAAAGGGGAACTCAACCTAAGACTAGAACTAGCCTAATTCGAGCAAAAACCTGAAATTGATGAAAAAGTCGAGTATTAAAGTTATACCTTTGTTTTTCCACAAGATTCAAGTGCCTTGATGATTAGAAGTAGGTAGGAATCCGATAATTAGCCTTAAAAACCCAACTAAAGACCCGAAAAAGACGAATTTGAGGGGAAAAAATCTAGGTTTTTAAGACGGATTTCTGAGATTTTAGGGTGAGTGAGACTGATTTTGGGGTTATTGAGTGTAGAATAGTGATTAGGATGAAGATTGGGATTGATTTTGATGAAGGTTTTGGAAGATTTGAGTGAGAAAGATGGATTTTTGAGGGATTGGGGGTTGTTTGGTTGTGTTTGTCGTGAAAAACAAAGAAGGGTGTTGGGTGTTTGTTTTATTAAGAACACGGGCAAAGGCTAAAGCCTAAAACGAAATCTGCGCTCGACGCAGGCTGCGTCCTACGACGCAGGCTGCGTCCTACGACGCAGGCTGCGTCCTTCACTGCCGGATGGTTCTTGCTTTTTCACTTAGCAAAATTTTTGCTAAGTGATCCAAACACCTCCATACTTGCAAATTCACTTCAATGGTCCATACTAACCTCCAATATCTAAATTCCATCGATTCCCGAACTTTTTATCCGTGGCACGCATCCCGAGGCGGCCAAAAACTCGCAAAACTTCACAAAACCGTTAGTAACTTCAAAAAAATTTTGTTTGATGCAATGTCTAACTAACTTAAAACAACTCAAATGTTAAGATTTAACAAAGAAACTTCAAAGAAATATGCACAAGGATAGAGTATGTACATGTTTTGCCGTTTATTTAGAGTCGATGGCTCGACTTAGCTATTTCAAGCTTTTCAACCTTCATAGACCGGGTCTTCAAGCAAGACCTCCTCTTCCCCCTCTCGGGTACATCCTTGGAAGTAGTGCTTGAGACGGTGGCCATTCACTTTGAGGAGCTTTCCATCCCCGGGCCCCTCCACTTCTATAGCTCCATGAGTAAACACTTTCTTGACGGTGTAAGGTCCAAACCATCTTGACCTCAACTTGCCCGAAAAGAGCTTAAACCGGTTTTGGAACACAAGAACTTTATCACCTTCCTTGAAAACTCTACGGTTTATCATTCCATCATGCCATCTTCTTGTTTTCTCTTTGTAGATGGAAGAGTTTTCATAAGCATCTTGGCGAATTTCTTCAAGTTCTTGTAATTGAAGCTTCCGGTGCATACCGCTCTCATCTTGGTTTTGATTGAAAGATTTGATAGCCCAATAGGCTTTGTGCTCAACCTCCACGGGGAGGTGGCTAGCCTTGCCATAGATGAGGCGGAATGGGGACATGCCAATGGGGGTTTTGAAAGCGGTCCTATATGCCCACAATGCATCAACTAGCCTCTTACTCCAATCCTTTCTATCCGGATTCACCGTCTTTTCAAGTATTCCTTTAATTTCACGGTTTGAGAGTTCGGCTTGCCCGTTTGTTTGTGGGTGATAGGCCGTGGAAATTTTCTGATTCACCCCATATCGTTTGAGAAGGCCTCCAATCACTTTGTTGCAAAAATGGGTCCCCCTATCACTAATGATAGCCCTTGGAAAGCCAAACCGAGAGAATATGTTCTCTTGAATGAAAATGGCTACTACCTTGGCATCATCGGTGCGGGTAGGAATGGCTTCGACCCATTTTGATACATAGTCCACCGCCAAGAGGATGTATAGATATCCACCGGAATTTGGAAAAGGGCCCATAAAATCAATTCCCCACACATCAAAGATCTCACAATAAAGAAGAGGTTGTTGTGGCATCTCATTCCTCTTTGTCAAATTCCCCACCCTTTGACATCGGTCACAAGTTTTTACAAATTTGTGGGCATCTTTGAAAAGACTTGGCCAAAAGAAACCGCCTTCAAGCACTTTTCTAGCGGTTCTTTGTGGCCCAAAATGCCCTCCACAAGCATAGTCATGACAATGATGTAGGATGGAAGGAATTTCACTCTCGGGCACACATCTTCTAACAAGTTGATCTTGGCAAAATTTCCACAAGTAAGGATCATCCCAAGTATAGTATTTGGCATCGGACTGGACCTTGCTCTTTTGATGAGAAGAGAAATGGCTTGGAAGCCGCTTTGTCACCAAATAGTTGACCATGGTAGCATACCATGGCTCTTCCAATTGTATAGCATAAAGTGACTCATGAGGGAGACCTCCTTCAACCTCCTCAAGAGGGCATGATGGTCTTCCTTCATGGTTAAGCCGGCTCAAATGATCCGCCACCACATTCTTCACCCCTTTCTTGTCTTTTATTTCCACATCAAACTCACTTAGAAGAAGAATCCATCTCAACAACCTTGGCTTTGCATCCTTCTTTGCCACAAGGTATCTAATGGCGGCATGATCGGTGTAGATGATCACCTTTGTGCCCAAGAGATAAGACCGGAATTTTTCTAGAGCATAAATCACACCAAGGAATTCCTTCTCCGTCGTGGAATAGTTCTTTTGAGCATCATTCAAGAGGGTAGAAGCATATTGGATCACATGGGGTCCCTTGTCACTCTTTTGACCCAAAACCACTCCCAATGCATAGTCACTTGCATCGGTCATGATTTCAAATGGAAGATCCCATCGTGGTGCTTGAATAATTGGTGCGGTGACCAATCTCTCCTTCAAGTCATTGAATGCTTTCCTACATTTGTCATCAAAAACAAATTCCGCTTCCTTGTGCAAAAGCTTGCATAAAGGGTTAGCAATCTTGGAAAAATCCTTAATAAATCTCCGGTAGAAACCGGCATGTCCTAGAAAAGACCTAATGTCTCGGGTGTTAGAGGGATAAGGTAAAGTTTTTATGATGTCAACCTTAGCCTTATCCACCTCAACCCCCCTTTCCGACACTACATGTCCCAAAACGATGCCACTAGTCACCATGAAATGACATTTTTCGGAATTTAAAATGAGATGGGACTCTTGGCATCGCTCTAAGACAAGAGCAAGGTGTTTTAGACATGCATCATAGGAGTCCCCATGGACGGTGAAATCGTCCATGAATACTTCTATGATTCGTTCTACATAGTCGGAGAAAATACTCAACATGCACCGTTGAAAAGTTCCCGGAGCATTGCACAAACCAAAGGGCATACGACGATAGGCAAATGTACCAAATGGGCAAGTGAATGTGGTCTTGACTTGGTCCTCGGGTGCAATTGGGATTTGAAAATACCCCGAGTAACCGTCAAGGAAACAATAGAAAGCTTTCCCCGCTAATCTTTCTAACATTTGATCAATAAATGGTAGCGGGAAATGGTCTTTCAATGTTACCGCATTCAAGCGGCGGTAGTCAATACACACTCTCCAACCGGTTTGGGGTCGGGTGGAGACCAAGTCTCCTTGTGCATTCTTGACTACCGTCACTCCTCCCTTTTTGGGTACGACTTGAGTTGGGCTAACCCAACGAGAGTCGGAAATAGGGAAAATGATACCCATTTGCAATAGCTTAATTACCTCTTCTTGCACTACCTCCGCCATGGGTGGATTGAGCCTCCTTTGGGGTTGTCGGACCGGTTTGGCATCCACTTCAAGTCGTATCTTGTGCATGCAAGTCACCGGGCTTATCCCTTTTAGGTCCGCTATGCTCCACCCAAATGTTTCCTTATGCTTTTCAAGTAGTGATACCAATTTGCCTTCTTGGTCCTCGGTGAGTGTGCTTGAAATGATAAGTGGTAGGGTGTTCTTGTCCCCTAGAAAGATGTACTTTAAATGGCTTGGGAGGGTCTTCAACTCGACCTTAGGAGGTTGGATAATGGAAGGGAGGGGCTTGTGGAGTGGAATACTCAAAGCAAACAACTCGGATAGGTTTGCCAGTGCAGGACGCAGGCTGCGTCCAGTGACGCAGGCTGCGTCGTCCGACGCAGGCTGCGTCGTGTGACGCAGGCTGCGTCGAGCACTGCCTTGCCCTGTTTTCAGCATCTCTATGACGTTGATCTCCTCATATGTTTCTATTGGCTCCTCCTTCTCCAGTTCCTCAAGACATTCCTGCACATCAAAAGCCAACAACAAGCGCAAACCTTCCTCTTCCATGGGGTTAGTTAAAGCTACCTCGAGTGGGTCTCTATCACAAAGTTTATACATTTGATTCACTAATGGCTCAAAGATATCCAAGAAGAAACAAGATTGATGGTCACTCGGGTGCCTCATGGAGTCATATATATTGTAAGTTAACCTTTTTCCTTCAAATTCCATAGTCAAGCACCCGTTTGAAACATCGATCTTGGTATTTGAAGTTTTCATAAACGGCCTACCAAGAAGGAGAGGGGTGGCACTAGAGCTAGATTCCATATCTAAGACGTAGAAATCCGCCGGAAAGACAAGATTATCGACTTCCACTAGTACATCCTCTACCATGCCCTTGGGGTAAACACTAGACCTATCGGCAAGTTGAATGACTACCCCGGTCTTAGACAAAGGTCCTAAACCTAGGGTCTCATAAATAGATAGAGGCATGACATTTATAGAAGCCCCTAAGTCTAGCATGGCACGTTTAAAACTCTTTCCCCCAATAGTGCAAGGAATAGTGAACATGCCCGGGTCTCCACATTTCTTTGGTAAATTTTGTTTGAAAATGGCCGACACATGTTCACTCACCCTAACCTTATGGGTTCCCTTCTTTGGATTTCTCCTAGGTGTGCAAAGTTCTTTCAAAAACTTTGCATACCTAGGGACACTATTCAACAAGTTAAGAAGAGGAATGTTAACCTCACATTTCCGGAAAGTCTCATATAAGTCATTCTCCTTGGCATATTTCCTTGTGCTTATCAAAGCACTAGGAAATGGGACTTCCGGTATGTACTCCTCCACTTCATCATCTTCAATAGTGTCCTTGCTCTTCCTTGAATTTTCTCCCTTTGGGTCCATGCTTTTGGATGCCCCTTTTTCATTTCTCAATATCTCTTCTTGACCAACCACCAATTCTCCTTGGTCTTCAATCTCAATGGTTTCCATCTCAATATTCTTCATCTTTTCCTTTCCTTTGCCAAGGGGGAATACTTCCAACTCTTTGCCTCCCCTCAATGTCATGGCACTAGCATTTTCCCTTGGTGGGGGAATGGTTTGAGATGGGAATCTTGTGGAGCTTGAGGCTTGGGATTTTGACAAATTTGAGGCCATTTGGGATAGTTGGGTTTCCAAGTTGTTCACCCTAAGGTTGTTAGCCTCCCTATCCTTCCTTGCTTCCTCTCTATCCCTCCTTGCCTCCTCCCTATCCTTCTCTTGATTGGCAAGAAGTGTTTGCAAGATGTCACTCAAGTTCCCTTGAGAAGAAGAATTCCCTTGATTTGGGTTTTGGTTTGGTTGTCTTTGGGATTGAGAATTATTTGGAAAATTTGAGTTGTTGGGTCTTGGGTTGTTGTTGTTGAAATTTCTTTGGGGGTTTTGGTTGAAATTTGTGTTTCGGTTTTGGGTTGGATTTTGGGCTCTCAAGTGATTGAATTGACCATTTTCAAAACTCTTTGACTTGTCTCCTCCCCACCCCAAAAGATCACGATTTCCCACTTGGTTATACATCCCTCCACCACTTGGGTTTCTAGCATTGTAATTCCCATACCCCATGGCATTGACACTCTCCATGGTGGCTCCTTGCTCAATCATGATGTAACAAGTGTTTGTAGCATGGTCACCTCCACAATAAGAACATTCAAGCGGTTCGGGGTGTTGAGAAAACGAACTACCTTTGTTGACAACCAAGTTGGATACCAAGCTTTTGAGTTCACCCATCTCTTGCATGAGTTTGTGATTTTGAGAGGCATGAGAATCTTCCATGGAAGATACATTTCTAGAGCTTCCTCCCCTTTCATTCTTCCTCCCGTAGCTTCTTGTATTCATAGCCAACTTCTCAATAATGTTGTTGGCCTCGGCCACATTAAGTGTATCAATACCACCTCCGGTGGCGGCTATAATCATCCGTTGGTCATTTTGGCATAATCCTTCATTGAAGGCCGTCAATAGATCATCCCCCGACATCCCATGATAAGGGCACCTTGCCACGAGGCTTTTGAATCGCTCCCAATAGTCATAGAGAGTTTCCCCCATATCTTGCTCAATGGTAGTGATGAGCTTCTTTGAATGGTTATGCCTTGAATCCGGGTAATATTTCTCAAGAAATTTCTTCTTCAAACCCACCCAAGTATTGACGGAATGGGCCGG
This sequence comes from Heliosperma pusillum, assembly GCA_022085475.1. Classification (NCBI taxonomy): domain Eukaryota; kingdom Viridiplantae; phylum Streptophyta; class Magnoliopsida; order Caryophyllales; family Caryophyllaceae; genus Heliosperma; species Heliosperma pusillum. Next base: position 12,028 of record JAIUZE010020996.1, read on the forward strand.
AAGACAAAATAACCACTCCTTAGCGGCATCTTGTAGAGAGAATGGAAATGCCCTAAGCTTAAATTGGTCTTCGGTCACTCCTTGAGGGATGGCCCCTTGGCATATCATGTGAAATTCGGCCAAGTGCCTATTGGGATCATTCCCCACCATTCCATGAAATCTTGGCAAATTATGAACAAAGAATCCCTTTAGCTCGAAATTGACATCCCCCATGGGAGGGTATGCGATACACAACGGTTGCTCTTCATAGTTTCTTGCCCGGATTTCACCAATAGTTCTATTATCTTCCATTTTGGGTGGGTAGATGATGTTCAAAGGTGGTGGTCTCCTAGGAGGTGATCTAGGTGGTGACACAAACACTTGTTCTTGTGGTTCTTGAAAAATATTGTTCTCAAACTCCTCTTCACTAGGCTCCCTCCAAAAGGGTCTCCTATAGAGGGGATTCGAAAACAACCAATTGGAAATGCTACTAGAAGCCGGGTCAATGTCTTGGTCACCAAGTCCCTCTTGTGACCTAGGCATAAACTCTAAAACACTTCAACAACACAATTAGTAACTTCAACACCAAGTAACCTACAAACAATACAAAAAGAAATGTTTGAAAAACAATCTAAACAAATTATGACGCTAACAAGAGTTTCAATTTGATAAATTAGCTAAATTGCCTTCCCCGGCAACGGCGCCAAATTTGACGAGCTTATTTTCGGGGTCGTTAATTCCGGAAACTAGCTATGCCAAATAACAATTTATAAAACCAAATCTAGACTCAAACTATCCTAAGTAAAGGGTAGTAAGGGTAAGACAAGGATCGAACCCAAGAGAAGGCGGTGAATGCTAATAATCTAATCTAGACTCTTGCTAAAAACCGATTAAACAAATTAATAAATCTAACCACAAATTAAACACTAATTGAAACAAAGACTAGAATTACTTACAAACTATGATATTCACAATGGTAAACATGTAGATAACAAATAGGGAGAAAGTTTTTCATGAGAAAAGATTATCAATCCTAGAATCACCAATAACAACTAAATAATCAAAGATTCAAATAAAGAAAAACAACTTAGTGCAATTATCCCAAGTTCCCCCATAATTAACAAAGTAAAGATCCCTCCTTTCCTCCCTTCTCTATTTATCTATTGCAAACTTCAAAGAATTAGCCACCATGAATTAAACCATCCATAAATGACCCAATACAACTAAACCCATACTTATTAAACCATAAGAATAAATAAAGATGCAAGCTTTAAGCACAAAACCAAAGAAGCATGCTAGATTCATGAACTAAAACATTAAACCATGTTCTAAATACATGAAAACCCAAATTTCACTCAAAAGATTCTAACTTTTAAACCAAAGTTACAATCTTTCAAGTTGCATCAACAAATATCAAGACAAATCAACCAAATTCATCAAGACAATGCAAATTAATCAAACAAATAATTACTAAGATGGTTGGTCTTAACAACAATTCATTCAACAAAGAAAATCAACAAAGGAAGATGGAATTAAATAAAGAAGGAAGGATTAGAAAGTCTTACAATGCTAAAAGGGGAGAACTTGTTCAAATTACACTAAGCAAAAGGAGATTAGCTACCCATAGTCTTCATAATACAACCAATTTCTAAGGAAAAACCTATTACAAAAGCCAAACTTGAAGAACAAAAAGAGAGAAATGCTAAGGAAAATATGATGTTGTATGGTGAATGCTTCATGCCCTTTCCTCTCTTCAGAAATCTTCTTTTATACCCTTGGTCCGCAAACCTAGGGGCCTTGAAAGATGGGCTTCCAAAAGACAAGACGAGAAAAGGAAGAAAACCCGTGCTGAGAGATGACGCAGGCTGCGTCCTACGACGCAGGCTGCGTCGAGCACTGCCAGATTTTTGCCTTGATTTTCTTCTTGACTTTCGTTGACCCCATGATTATTTGACCCCGCCTTGACTTTCATTGACCCATTTGGCTTGGTCTTCAAACCTTGATGATTCCTTGCTAGCCCACTTCAAGTTCCGGGTTTTTGGGTCTCGGGTTTTCGGGTTTGACTTTTAAATTTGACTTAAAATACTAAATACTAACACTATTACAAAAACTAAAATTAACGTAAAACAAAGCTAATGACCCGTAAAAAGTAGAACGAAAGACTCTAAAAGTTACTACTAGACACGACATTATTTGACGTTGTCAATGAGTTATTGCAAATTGGGTAAATTGCATTCTCTTGAGGATTTGGTTTATTAGTAGAGTTAGTGATGTCGAATTCTTGTAGATCTTCCTGCCGACTTTATCTTGATCTTCCTATTCCAAAGAGTTCGATTTGTTTCGTTTCTGCGTATTTTGTATATATTTTGTTACCCTGAATTGTGTGTGAATTGTGCGAGTCGCTCTATGTACGTGTAATGTCTTGTTATTTGATTTTATCTTTGATAAAACTTTCAAATTTCCATATTATATTTCTAATTTAACGTTTCAAAGAAGTTTTAAAGATGGTTTGTGTACCCTCCTTTTGGAGAAAATGGATTTCTTTTCCTTTTATATTGGATTTTGCGTTTGGTTGGATGTTTGCACTTGTTATTGGAGACGTCTGATAACTAGTCTTGCACTTACTAACGTTTGTTTTGAATTCCGATTTCACTATTTCGACTTTAATTTGATTTGGATAATTAGAGTTCTCGTTCGCGAC
>JAIUZE010020999.1:0-13058 GCA_022085475.1 Heliosperma pusillum
CACGGAAGCCACAGTCATGGGAGTAACTCCGAGTTCTCCACCACGAATGTCAAGTTTAATAAACCATGAATAACATAAAAGCAATGTATATGGACAATACAAAACTTTAACATATATGATATGCTTTTCATGTTATGAAACAGATAACTAACAAATAACCTAGCATGTGAAAGCTATCATGTGAAACCGATAATAAACTATAACTCGAGGTAGGGAAGCTGGTATGCTAGCTCAGAGGTTCCTCTCAGAAACATGGCCATGATACACTCAAACCCTAATCAACCCGTAATCATGTGAATCAGTTAACAATCGGTAATCCAAACTCTATCAATCCTAGCCGGCTTGCATCTCACCTTCTAGAACTCATAGAATCATACAAACATGAAAGACCAATCCGTCTACAAACAGGCATAAGTTCTTAGCACGGTCAATAGTCGACTTCTGTAACTCGAGTCTATACCACAAGGTAGGAAAACATCCTAGTCCTAGACTGATCAGACCTAGCGACAACAGCTATTCCATTCCCCGTCCCATGACATAACCGTCTATGAGAAACTCTACTAGGCGACCCCCCTAAGCAGAGATGGCTAGTACTTAAGCTGGCTCCCTTCCCCAAAGTGGAAACTCTTAGGATGCCATGCCCCCGGCTTGGTATCAAAAGGCCCAAGCCAGTGACACAAACGCTATCAGTGGTGAACATATACTCGTTAAAGATAGTACGGGCCTATCAATGTCATGGTCTAAGATACTCATTTAGAATTAGAATGGTCAAGACGCCATATACTCATAATTCTCTATGGGTACTTAGTCAACACGACACCAACCATATAATCAAACAGTCACGGGAAAAACTTCCTATCATGTGACTAATTGCATATAAATCATATTCAAATATCATATCGCCTCATATCTACTAAGGCTCATTCATTCATTCATTAAATAAAACCTTACCTGAAGACAAATCCCCGACCCGAGTCCCTCGACGGGTCATCAGTCAAAACGGGGCTGACTAGATCGTAGTTTGACCAAACCCGTTTGGTCAAACCGGCTAGAAACAGAGTCTTAGCCATCGAGGCTTGAACATAAGAATATCACATTCATGTCATGCTATTTCATTCAATTTCTAACATGTGAATTATTAATTCATACGAAAACCCGCTTGACTTACATGATATCAAATTAAACTAAAATCTCGTATTATAATTTCTAACATGTGAGAAATAATAATATAATAAAAAGCTTTTAATTAAATAATTTACTTATTAAAATTTCCCACTTGCTAAATATTACAAAACACGATAAAATAACAATACTCAAAAACCGTCACAAGTCCAAGGGGACCCACGGTTCATATTGGACCAATTTTGGTCATCTTTTCTAAAAACCGTTTCTTAATATTTACCGCATGCTTAACATATTTAAAACCCGTCAAAACAACAACAAAACAATCAAACATCGACACAAAACCAACGGACCAAATCCGGACCAATCCAGACCGGGCTGGACCGGGTCTGAACCGGCCTGAACCGGCCTGGTTTGGCCCGGTTTTCCAGCCACCAAAACAGCCACCAAAACAGCCACCACCGGCCACCACCAACATCCACTCTAAATTATTTCTAACATGTTTTAATTATCATACAATCATTTTAACAACCATCCATACCAAAAATCATGATTATAAACAAATCATTCAAATATGTCAAGAACCAAAACATGTCATAAAAATTCCATACAACATACAAATCATTACTACTTATCATGCTATTACCAACAATCATAAATAACAATAATATGAACAAAACAAAAGGTATGTAATATTAATTCGTCGAGTAACTCGGAATCGTTACCTTAGCTAGTAAAATCAATTAGCACCAAAATAAGAAGTAAAGAAAAACCCGTCTACTAATCTTCTCCTAATATAAACGAGTCACCAAACTCGTCTTCAAAATCTTCCCCTATAAGAAATGACAAGAATAATATTATTAGAATTAAAACTTGATTTTCCAAATTAAAGTGTTGAAAACGATTTTGTCGGAATTGAAAATAAACCGTACTTGAAGATGGAGAGCGAAGAGAAGATTCTAGAAATATAAGTTATTATGTAACACCCCACGTTCGTTGAAGAGGTCCATTGATAGGCTTAAATGACTAGTGCTTAAGGGGTTTGAAAGTACTACTCATATCCACAAAGTGCACTTTCTTTTCTGGTCATCCATGCAAAAGAACTCAAAAGTTAAGCGTGCTTGACTGAGAGTAGTCTTGGGATGGGTGACCTCCTGGGAAGGTTCCCGGGATGTGCATGAGTGAGGACAAAATGCGCTGGAAAGGACCCGTGTTGATCGGTGGGCCATGTACACAGCCTGGAGAGCTATCATGAGTGACCGCTCCCGACCCAAGGTTTGGGCCGGGGTGTTACAAATGGTATCAGAGCAACCCTGCGACCGTGTGGTGAGCCTGTGGTGGGAGTACCCGGGTCACCCACCTAGCGGGAGAGGATTCTGGGTTAGCGGTTATGCTCCCAGGCGCAACGAGGACGTTGCGTTCTTCAAGTGGGGGTGATTGTAACACCCCACGTTAATTGAAGAGGTCCATTGATTAGCTTAAATGACTAGTGCTTAAAGGGATTGAAAGTACTACTCATATCAACAAAGTGCACTTTCTTTTCTGGTCATCCATGCAAAAGAACTCAAAAGTTAAGCGCGCTTGACTGAGAGTAGTCTTGGGATGGGTGACCTCCTGGGAAGGTTCCCGGGATGTGCATGAGTGAGGACAAAATGCGCTGGAAAGGACCCGTGTTGATCTGTGGGCCATGTACACAGCCTGGAGAGCTATCATGAGTGACCGCTCCCGACCCAAGGTTTGGGCCGGGGTGTTACATACCCTCCCATGGGGGATGTCAATTTCGAGCTAAAGGGGTTCTTTGTTCATAATTTGCCAAGATTTCATGGAATGGTGGGGAATGATCCCAATAGGCACTTGGCCGAATTTCACATGATATGCCAAGGGGCCATCCCTCAAGGAGTGACCGAAGACCAATTTAAGCTTAGGGCATTTCCATTCTCTCTACAAGATGCCGCTAAGGAGTGGTTATTTTGTCTTACGGCCCATTCCGTCAATACTTGGGTGGGTTTGAAGAAGAAATTTCTTGAGAAATATTACCCGGATTCAAGGCATAACCATTCAAAGAAGCTCATCACTACCATTGAGCAAGACATGGGGGAAACTCTCTATGACTATTGGGAGCGATTCAAAAGCCTCGTGGCAAGGTGCCCTTATCATGGGATGTTGGGGGATGATCTATTGACGGCCTCCAATGAAGGATTATGCCAAAACGACCAACGGATGATTATAGCCGCCACCGGAGGTGGTATTGATACACTTAATGTGGCCGAGGCCAACAACATTATTGAGAAGTTGGCTATGAATACAAGAAGCTACGGGAGGAAGAATGAAAGGGGAGGAAGCTCTAGAAATGTATCGTCCATGGAAGATTCTCATGCCTCTCAAAATCACAAACTCATGCAAGAGATGGGTGAACTCAAAAGCTTGGTATCCAACTTGGTTGTCAACAAAGGTAGTTCATTTTCTCAACACCCCGAACCGCTTGAATGTTCTTATTGTGGAGGTGACCATGCTACAAATACTTGTTACATCATGATTGAGCAAGGAGCCACCATGGAGAGTGTCAATGCCCTGGGGTATGGGAATTACAATGCTAGAAACCCAAGTGGTGGAGGGATGTATAACCAAGTGGGAAATCGTGATCTTTTGGGGTGGGGAGGAGACAAGTCAAAGAGTTTTGAAAATGGTCAATTCAACCACTTGAGAGCCCAAAATCCAACCCAAAACCGAAACACAAATTTCAACCAAAATCCCCAAAGAAATTTCAACAACAACCCAAGACCCAACTATTCAAATTTTCCAAATAATTCTCAACCCCAAAGACAACCCAACCAAAATCCAAATCAAGGGAATTCTTCTTCTCAAGGGAATTTGAGTGACATCTTGCAAACACTTCTTGCCAACCAAGAGAAGGATAGGGAGGAGGCAAGGAGGGATAGAGAGGAAGCAAGAAAGGAAAGGGAGGCTAACAACCTTAGGGTGAACAACTTGGAAACCCAACTATCCCAAATGGCCTCAAATTTGTCAAAATCCCAAGCCTCAAGCTCCACAAGATTCCCATCTCAAACCATTCCCCCACCAAGGGAAAATGCTAGTGCCATGACATTGAGGGGAGGCAAAGAGTTGGAAGTACACCCCATTGGCAAAGGAAAGGAAAAGATGAAGAATATTGAGATGGAAACCATTGAGATTGAAGACCAAGGAGAATTGGTGGTTGGTCAAGAAGAGGTATTGAGAAATGAAAAAGAAACATCCACAAGCAAGGACCCCAAAGGAGACATTTCAAGGAAGAGCAAAGGCACTATTGAAGATGATGAAGTGGAAGAGTACATACCGGAAGTCCCATTTCCTAGTGCTTTGATAAGCACAAGGAAGTATGCCAAGGAGAATGACTTGTATGAGACTTTCCAAAAATGTGAAGATAACATTCCTCTCCTTAACTTGTTGAATAGTGTCCCTAGGTATGCCAAGTTTTTGAAAGAGCTTTGCACACCTAGGAGAAATCCAAAGAAGGGAACCCATAAGGTTAGGGTGAGTGAACATGTGTCGGCCATTTTCAAACAAAATTTACCAAAGAAATGTGGAGACCCAGGCATGTTCACTATTCCTTGCACTATTGGGGGAAAGAGTTTTAAACGTGCCATGCTAGACTTAGGGGCTTTTATAAATGTCATGCCTCTATCTATTTATGAGACCCTAGGTTTAGGACCTTTGTCTAAGACCGGGGTAGTCATTCAACTTGCCGATAGGTCTAGTGTTTACCCCAAGGGCATGGTAGAGGATGTACTAGTGGAAGTCGATAATCGTGTCTTTCCGGCGGATTTCTACGTCTTAGATATGGAATCTAGCTCTAGTGCCACCCCTCTCCTTCTTGGTAGGCCGTTTATGAAAACTTCAAATACTAAGATCGATGTTTCAAACGGGTGCTTGACTATGGAATTTGAAGGAAAAAGGTTAACTTACAATATATATGACTCCATGAGGCCCCCGAGTGACCATCAATCTTGTTTCTTCTTGGATATCTTTGAGCCATTAGTGAATCAAATGTATAAACTTTGTGATAGAGACCCACTCGAGGTAGCTTTAACTAACCCCATGGAAGAGGAAGGTTTGCGCTTGTTGTTGGCTTTTGATGTGCAGGAATGTCTTGAAGAATTGGAGAAGGAAGAGCCCATAGAAACATATGAGGAGATCAACGTCATAGAGATGCTGAAAACAGGGCAAGGCAGTGCTCGACGCAGCCTGCGTCACACGACGCAGCCTGCGTCACTGGACGCAGCCTGCGTCCTGCACTGGCTAACTTGTCCGAGTTGTTTGCTTTGAGTATTCCACTCCACAAGCCCTCCCTTCCATTATCCAACCTCCTAAGGTCGAGTTGAAGACCCTCCCAAGCCATTTAAAGTACATCTTTCTAGGGGACAAGAACACCCTACCACTTATCATTTCAAGCACACTCACCGAGGACCAAGAAGGCAAATTGGTATCACTACTTGAAAAGCATAAGGAAACATTCGGGTGGAGCATAGCGGACCTAAAAGGTATAAGCCCGGTGACTTGCATGCACAAGATACGACTTGAAGTGGATGCCAAACCGGTCCGACAACCCCAAAGGAGGCTCAATCCACCCATGGCGGAGGTAGTGCAAGAAGAGGTAATTAAGCTATTGCAAATGGGTATCACTTTCCCTATTTCCGACTCGTTGGGTTAGCCCAACTCAAGTCGTACCCAAGGGCTATCATTAGTGATAGGGGGACCCAATTTTGCAACAAAGTGATTGGAGGCCTTCTCAAGAGGTATGGGGTGAATCATAAAATTTCCACGGCCTACCACCCAAAAACAAACGGGCAAGCCGAACTCTCAAACCGTGAAATTAAAGGAATACTTGAAAAGACGGTGAATCCGGATAGAAAGGATTGGAGTAAGAGGCTAGTTGATGCATTGTGGGCTTATAGGACCGCTTTCAAAACCCCCATTGGCATGTCCCCATTCCGTCTCATCTATGGCAAGGCTTGCCACCTCCCCGTGGAGGTTGAGCACAAAGCCTATTGGGCTATCAAATCTTTCAATCAAAACCAAGATGAGAGCGGTATGCACCGGAAGCTTCAATTACAAGAACTTGAAGAAATTCGCCAAGATGCTTATGAGAACTCTTCCATCTACAAAGAGAAAACAAGAAGATGGCATGATGGGATGATAAACCGTAGAGTTTTCAAGGAAGGTGATAAAGTTCTTGTGTTCCAAAACCGGTTTAAGCTCTTTCCGGGCAAGTTGAGGTCAAGATGGTTTGGACCTTATACCGTCAAGAAAGTGTTTACTCATGAGGCTATTGAAGTGGAGGGGCCCGGGGATGGAAAGCTCCTCAAAGTGAATGGCCACCGTCTCAAGCACTACTTCCAAGGATGTACCCGGGAGGGGGAAGAAGAGGTCTTGCTTGAAGACCCCATTTATCAAAGTTGAAAAGCTTGAAATAGCTAAGTCGAGCCATCGACTCTAAATAAACGGCAAAACATTGTACATACTCTATCCTTGTGAATATTTCTTTGAAGTTTCTTTGTTAAATCTTAGCATTTAAGTTGTTTTAAGTTAGTTACACATTGCATCAAACAAAATTTTTTTGAAGTTACTAACGGTTTTGTGAAGTTTTGCGAGTTTTTGGCCGCCTCGGGATGCGTGCCACGGATAAAAAGTTCGGGAATCGATGGAATTTAGATATTGGAGGTTATTATGGACCATTGAAGTGAATTTGCAAGTATGGAGGTGTTTGGATCACTTAGCAAAAATTTTGCTAAGTGAAAAAGCAAGAATCATCCGGCAGTGAAGGACGCAGCCTGCGTCGTAGGACGCAGCCTGCGTCGAGCGCAGATTTCGTTTTATGCTTTAGCCTTTGCCCGTGTTCTTCATAAAACAAACAACCCCATCACCCTTCTTTGTTTTTCACGACAAACACACCCAAACAACCCCCAATCCCTCAAAAATCCATCTTTCTCACTCAAATCTTCCAAAAGCTTCATCAAAATCAATCCCAATCTTCATCCTAATCACTATTCTACACTCAATAACCCCAAAATCAGTCTCACTCACCCTAAAACTCAGAAAATCCGTCTTAGACAACCCTAATTTTTTTCCCTAAAATTCGTTTTTCGGGTCTTTTGCTGGGTTTTTAAGGCTAATTGTCGGATTCCTACCTACTTCTAATCATCAAGGCACTTGAATCTTGTGGAAAAACAAAGGTATAACTCATACTCGACTTTTTCATCAATCTTCAAGTTTTTGCTCGAATTAGGCTAGTTTTAGTCTTAGGTTGAGTTCCCCTTTCCCCTTGCTTGATTGTGTAGTTAGGATTGGATAAAGTTTTCTGAGTAAGGTAAAGAAATTCAACAAACACTAGCTTTTTGAGGTGTAGAAATTGTTGCACACCAAGTGTTTGTTGAAGTGCTTGAGCGAAAAACTTTTCGAGTGATTGCTTGTTATTGTTGTAGTGTGTTGTTTGTTACATTTTGTAGATATGGCACCAAAGATCTCTAAGTTGTTTGGCAAGGGAAAAAATAAGAGGGCCGCGGTGAGTGAGCCCGACACCGAGGTTGAAACGGTGTTCATGGGCTATGAAAGGATGCAAGCTCAACATAAGAAAATTTGGGATCAAATATCCACTCACCCTCTTGTAGCAACCAAATTCTTTTGCCCAACCACCCTCCATACCTTAGGCATGTTCGACTTGACAAGGGACATGCTAGCTAAAGTAGGGCTAGAGGCTTATCTCGAGCAAAACTCCTGGGATTACACCTATAGGAGTTTTGCATACGAGTTTCTAGCAACCTTGTCGGAGTTGGATGTGCCCGAAGGTGCGGAGAAAGCCTACCATTTCCGATTGAACCAAACTTGGCATGAAGCCCCAACTTCCGAAATCCGGCAAATCCTAAAAATCACCCAGCAACCGGTAGACATTAGATGCCCAAGGGGAAAAATGCACCAGATGTGGGATAACATTGCCGATGACCATGGCCCGTCTAAGGATGCCAAACTGTCAGCCATCACCCACCCCGTACTCCGCCTAATTACTAGGTTCCTTACCACCATTTTCAACTCCGCAGGAGAACCCACCAAAGTGCCGGAGAAGATCCGGCTATGTTTGTGGACTATGCTTCCGGAGGGGGTAGGGATCCCGGATTGGGCCGATTTGTTTTTGAGAGCTTGCATCAAGCATAGGCAAAAATCGGCAAGGGCGAGCATCCATTGTGGGGGAGTGATTTCTTTCTTGGTAAGGCATTATGAGGGGGGGCATTCCTAATGGTCAAGCGGTGAACATATGTAGGGGTTTGACGAGGTACAACCATCTTGGGCTAGAAGAAGTTCACATGTTTAAGGCTAGCAAGGAGCAACCCTTAAAAGGGTTTTGGTTGGGAAGTGACGGGCTAAGCTACATGAAGTTGCCTAGACCTCAAAACAATCCTTTACCTAGAGGACCCGCGGCGTGGGATTTTGTTTGTCCTAGGGAGGAGAGTTTTGGGGTAAGTAGTGCGGAAGAGGAGGAGGTAGAAGAAGTGCCTTTGAGGCAAAGGAGGGCAAGGAGAGAGGGTGGTGAGGGAAGTGAGCATTTGAGAGAGGAGATTGAGATCCTTGCAATTGAGCAAGGCCCTTCCCAAACCACCAATTTTGAACAACAACAACAACAACAACAACCACCACCATTTCATTTCCAATCACCATTCCAAAGCCACCATGATACCGACACCCCCATGTTTGATGCGGAGGGTCGTTCTAGCACACCCGTGGAGCCATGGCAACAACCAATGGCTAACTATTTTGCTAGCACCAACGACGTCTTGGCACACATTAGTGGGAGGGTAGATGCCTCAAACACTTGGCAACAATTACAAGGAGGTAGGCTTGAGAGTTTGGATGATTGGCATAATGTTGTGGAGGAGAGGGAGAGATTGAGAGGGGAAGCTGTAACACCCGGAAATGTACCCTATTTTTCTAGTAGAAATATTTTACGAAATATTTTCAGTAATTTTAAGCTTTAAATTATAATTTTAAGTTCCGAGTCGAATTTAGAATTTCCGAGTTCGTATTTGGAATTCCTACGAGATTTCATGAAAAAGCCGTCTTAAGTCAAGTTTGACTTTCTTGACTTTGAAAATCGTCTTTGACTTTTTCTCTCATAACTCACACAACTCATACTCCTTAACCTAATATTTCATTTCCTCACAAAAATCAAACACATTTTCTTTCTTCTTCCTTAAGCAACTTTCCCTCTTGGAATTCGATCTTAGAATTGACGTATCTTCTTCGTTACTCGATAGAATTTACGTAAGTTTATCTTATTCTTCCTCCCGTACCTTCCTCTATCCGTATGGATAATAAAATTATCGTCTTTCTCGCTTTTTAAGCTTTCCGTCTTTCTCAAGATGAACTTTATTCATCTTTTTGCGATCTAATTGTAGGTGGCGACCTCCAAGATCCCGACAAAGACTATTTTCTTATAGAAGAGGGGCTTGACGATCATTAGAGACGCATAGAAGGTAACGGTGAAGGGTTACTCGGTATTACTTACGTGTTTTACATGTTTATATGCTAGAAAATCGTATTAGATTACGATTAGGAAGATTAGAATTCATGTTATGATTAATGAATGATGTTATATGATGAATATTGATGATATATGTTGATTGTTGATGATTATTGGAAGTATAATTGAGTTTTGAAATGAATTGGTTGAGAATTGGAAGCTCTCGGGTGAAGAAGTGTTCCCAGCCGGTCGACCGGCCGCCGGTCTGACCACCGGCTGAGAACCCTCCAGAAACCCATTTCTGAAACTGGGTTTTGCATGAAGAGGTGCTCCAGGCCGGCCAACCGGCCACCGGTCAACCCACCGGCCTGGAACACATCAGTGAAGGAAGCTTTGATTTGGTATGATTGCCTGAGCCGGTCGACCGGCCGCCGGTCGACCGGCCGCCGGTCGACTGACTGGCCCAGACCCCTTTTCTCTGTTTTTGGGATTTTGCCTGTGTTCTGAGCCGGCCCACCGGCCGCCGGTCTCCTGCCCGGCCTGGAACACGGCTGTATATTTTTCCTTCAACTTCAAAAACTCGTAATTTATATTAGTTCGCATGATCGGTTTATCATATCATTTTACGTAATGTATTATAATATTCATGTTTTGGATATATGATATCTCTTTCGCATGTATCACATGTTTTGTGACGGTTTTCGATATGTTCCCACTTTGAGTCGGTTTTTACAAATGAGTCGGTTTGAGCACTATTTTGTCTTGTGCTTTGTACTCTTATTCCCTTGGCTACCTTCCCGTTCGTAAGGCTGGAATGTCGGAACGGAGAGGTATCCTAATGCTTAATTGCATGTGTAGTGGGCATACGACGACGTTGTTGGGAGTTGAACGCTATGCGTTGATCGACCCGGCCGTCAAATGTTGTGTACTTGCGAGGTGGTGTTATTTGCATGTAGCGTACCGCTTGTTATGTGGCTTGAGCTCTTTTCCGCCTCTTTCGTGAATTGATCTACCGAATTTTGGGGTACTCGGCATATATAGTTTTAAGCCCGAGTCTTGGATGCGAAACGTCATCAGCATGTCGACAATCGTAACACGTTTATTTCCGAGATCCTGGCCAGGTTGAGACTAGGACCGGATATTTATTATCGTCGTGCTACCAGGAGGAAAATAGTCTACATAGGCGAAATGTAAGCATCGCGTATGAGTTCAGGGAAATGTTATCCCGTGGATGCCTTTAATCATTCTTGCTGGGACACGATGCTAGTGCGTTTCATTTACCGTGAGATATGTCGTCTTGTGTCGTTCTTGAATGCGTGATTTCATGATATTGTTCATGGTCATTGCATGATTGGACACCGTCATTGTCTTGGTTCGTGAATTCGCATGCTTGTTTAATTTATTATTCCGCATTCGCGAGGGTTGTCACAGTTGGTATCAGAGCTTTGATCGCTCCCGACGCACACACGTGAACCCTAACTTAAACTACTTGACCTTGAAATAATAAATGAGAGTTGGGTAGAAGTTAAGGATTTTAATAGGTAGTCTATTTGTTTATGCTAATTGATAGGAGTAACTTAATTGGTTTTTGCTTCTTATGAAGATGGTTAGACCGCGTGTAGCTGATAATATTATGATGGAGGCTCTTGCTCAAGTGCTGAAGAATCAGCAAGATGCCGCTCTAGCTAATGCCAACCAAGTTCATCCTAGAAGGGAGGACAATCAACAAGGTGGTTATGCATGGGTGGCGGGTCAAATTGCAAGGAGTAAGATCGGGCCTTATGGTGGAGAGCCTGATCCTACGGAGCTATCCGACTGGTTCCGTGAGATGGAAAAGCAGTTTGATCTTTACCAAGTCCGGGAAGAGGATAAAGTGAGGATTGCAAAGCACTTTCTAGTGCGGGAAGCCGACAACTGGTGGGCTATCACAAGTTCCACCGCAACTCTTGAAGAGGACTTCAACTGGGCTTGCTTTAAGGCTCTTGTGGAGGGTAGATTTTACCCTAAGGAGCTTAAACAGCAAAGGCTCAAGGAGTTCATAGATTTTAAGCAAGGCAACCTATCGGCTCAAGATTTTACGACGGAGTTTAATAAGCTCGCTCACTTTGCGCCGAGGCTTATTCGTGATGATGAAGATCGTGCTTTCTACTATCGTAATAAGTTGAATGCCGTGCTGCAAAGTAAAGTGAGAAGGGGTACCGCATCCTTTGGAGATCTCTACGACGATGCCTTGTGGGCTGAAAATGCAATGAAGGCTATTAGGGATGAAGCTTTAATGAACAATCCCTCTCCTTCTTATGCTCCTAGGCCGAATGCTTATGGGAAGAGGCCGTTTATCCCGTCTTCCTCTAATTCCTATGCTAACAAGAGGAGGTTTAATCCTTCTTCCAATGCCAATGCAAGGAATCCTTCTCCTTTTATTCCTAGAGCTACTTCAAATGTAGGTCATAGGCCTTATGCTCCTCAAGCTCAAACTCAAGGTCGTCAATGTAATCGTTGTAGACAACCACACCACCCCGGTGTGTCTTGTGCCAACCGACCTTACATTTGCTTCTTCTGTCAAAAGGGTGGTCATCGTTATGAAGATTGCCCCGATCGAAAGTTGCCCCCTCCTCCTAAGCCTAAGGGTTCAATCTTTGTCATGAGCCGTGCCGAAGCCGAAGCTCATCCCGAGATCATTACGGGTATGTTCTCAATTTTAGAGCAACCGTGTCTTATTTTATTTGATACCGGTGCTTCTATGTCTTTTGTGTCATCGACTTATGCTAGTAAATTATCAATCAAGCCTACATCTAGTGAGGATACTTCCATATCCTTACCTTCCGGAGATATTATCTCTTGTTCAACTCTTTATCCAAATGTACCTATTTCTATTTCGGGTTCTATCTTTCCCGCGAATCTCCTTAAGTTCCCTCTAGGAGAGTTTGATATTATTTTAGGTATAGATTGGCTAGCTATGTATCATGCTAGGTTCGAGTGTCGTGATCAAAAGATTTTCTTAAAGAGTCCTTTAGGTGTCAGAATAACCTATAAGGGATCTCATCCCCGTAAAGGTGTGTCTTTAATTTCCGCTTTGAAGTTGGTAAGTATGGTTAGAAAAGGTTACAAAGCATTCTTGTGTGTTGTGACTTCTTCAAATACCTCTTTGCCAAGTATTGAAGATGTGCCTATTGTTCGAGAATCCGTCGATGTATTTCCCGAAGATTTGCCCGGGATTCCTCCCGAGAGAGATGTCGAATTCTCTATCGATCTTGTTCCTGGTTCTGGTCCAATTGCCAAAGCTCCTTATCGTATGGCCCCGTCTGAATTGAAAGAGTTGAGAAAGCAGTTGGATGATATGATTGAAAAGGGTTTGATTCGACCAAGTGCCTCGCCTTGGGGTGCTCCTGTCCTTTTTGTGAAGAAGAAGGATGGTTCTATGAGATTG